>JAHWFP010077169.1:29640-54388 GCA_023313725.1 Lithobius niger
TAACTTTAGAGATGGCAATCTGGGCGATTTCTTTTCATGGAACTTTTAAAGCTGTTGTCAATGGAAGGATTTCATGGGTTTTGATGTTTGGAGCAATTATTTGCCAATTTTGTTGTGCAGAAATATGGGAGACAGGCTGCAGGTTTTTAAAATTGTGCGTACTTTTAAAGATGACAATTTGGCGATTTCTTTTCATTCATCTTTTCAAGCTGTTAACAACGAAAGAATTTCGTAAAATTTTTTTGTGGGATTTGATGCCTGAAAGCACTGATCTGCTAATTCGATTGCACAGAACTAAGGGGAGGCAGGTTACAGGTTTTTAAAATTGTCCATGACTTAAAAGATGATGATTTGGGCGACTTCTGTTCATTCATCTTTTCAAGCTGTTAACAATGGAAGAATTCGGTTGCGCAGAAATAATCCGAGACAGGCTACAGGTTATTAAAATTCTCCATAACTTTAAAGATGGCAATCTGGGCGATTTCTTTTCTTTCATCTTTTCATTCTGTTAACAATAGAAGAATCTCGTGGGATTTGACGTATGAAAGCACTTATTTGCCAATTTGATTGCGCAGAAATAAGGGGAGGCAGGCTACAGATTTTTGAAATTGTCCATAACTTTAAAGATGACAATTATTTGGGCGACAATTTCATTTCTTGAATTTGGAAGAATTTCGTATAATTGAATGTATAGAAGTACTTTTTTTTTGCCAATTCGGCTGTGCGTGCCCTGAACAACCTTCCCCTGTTGGTTGTAACACATGGAAAGAACGTTTTGATCGCTGGTAGAGGGGGGGGGGGGGAATGAGGCTTAATGGCGCGTCGACAGCTTGGTCATTAGCGCCAACCTCAGTCACAGTGCAGTGGTCGCTGGTAGACTCATTGACACCAATCGTTCAACCCTTTAATGTCACATTCATTTCGAGTAACTTTTTTTTTAGTTCCATGGTCGAGCGTTTGGTTCGAGTCTCTTATTCAGCTTTGGTTTGGGCTCGATGATTCTGACGAGTGAGTTATGCTTTACTGGCTCCCAGGAAACCCTTCACTGAATTCATGTTTTCTCATTTGGACTTGTTTCGCCCATCTTGCTAGCTGTAGTCGTGGCAACAAATAATAATAATAATAATAATAAATAATTTTCCTTGTTGTCAATAAGGCAAAAGAGGTAAGAATGGGTTGCTTTACCAACCACTTATGACTCACCCAATTTACAGGTTAAAAGTTAAAACTCACTAAAAATGTTAATGTAAAATTTTAAAATTACAAAATACTTGTAGTTTCCACCAGATGACTAACTAGAAGATCCATGTATGTTGATATTTCGTCGAGGGTTTTTGCAAATTTGGTTAAAAAGGGCAGTGTTCTGGTCGATTCAAGTTTGGACGCAGGTTTACTTGGTCCAAGGACTTTTTAAAAGAAGCAACCGAATAAGGAGACAACTTCCTCACTTGGACAGTTCCAAGCTGGAATAACTCGATGGGGGAAATAATACTTCCTACAGTCAAGTCTACACGTTGGGCGTTGTGCCCACGGGTTTTATTATATGTTTGTCAAAGAGTGGTAGTTCAAGTGGTAAATAGATGATGTAAAGTGATGTATGTAAGTAGCAAATCCACTTTTAGACGTCGACACTCTGTGTTGATGGATTAAGCTTGGGTCCACCTGTGTAGTTAGTATTATTGCTTTGTTAATAAAACGATAACGCTGCATCGCTTTAGATTTAAGATATGGATATGTAGCATTTTGACAGATCAAGCATAGAACTAACTCAAAGCTGGGATTGTCAAATAGCAAAGTGAACCCTTCCCTACATCTCGATCCAAGAGGAACGTCGAGTAAAAATGATTAGCATGCGAAGTGTGGTTTTGCTCAGCCAATCTGCATGAGGCTAATCCAGCCACGTCATTGTGATTTGCATGATGTATTTGGCGCAGTCGAGCGATGCTGTATTATTTAAACCAACTTCTTTGCGTTTTGACTCGGGGATGGGGAGAAAATTTCACCCTGGAAAATGAATGTCCCAAGTCTTTGATTCCCTTTCCTCTTTAGCTTCCTTCTTTTCCCTTCCTTCTCCTACCTGCAGTTTTCTATGTTTCGTCGACTCCCTGCCTCTCCCTCCCCGTACCTCATACCCTTCCCGTATAAAGTTAAGTTTCGTTAATTCCGCTCGTTCCGTCGAGCTAGATTTATTCCGGTATTAAGGCCCTGGCACAAGTTTCGTTCTGGTCCAACGACGACTTTGCACCACTAAAGAGGATGTAGCGAAAAGTTGGGCTTAAAAATTAGTAGGTGGCCCATTTAGCGCACAAGTGACGTTTTTCAGCCGTGAAATCGGACTGGTAAGCAGCACCTGACACGCCATTTTTGGTGCAGGTGTGCTTTAAAGCTTATCTCTTAACTTTGATGTGTGCTTTATGTGTGCTTGAGTTAAGAAGATGTCTGACATAAGTCAAGTCAGAAGAAATTGTCTTTGTTTGCTTACATGCCAGCTCTATCTATTGATGTTTCCAATACGTGCCCACCTTCTTTATTTCGTCATTGAGATCCGGTAGAGCCTTTGCGCACGCACCACACTTTGAAAAAGTGATTATAAACTAACATGTCAAAGTTCATGTGTTTAAGCACATTTTTGTAATTGCCATATAAGAAGTGTTCAGTTGCCTTCCTCGCATGTTTCTCCGAGTAGCTCATACTTTCATTTCTTAACTTTCTATCAAGTTCCAAGTAAAGTTGGTTAAACAGTCTGTGGGGAATGTTATGACTTTAGCCTGAGTTGCATCACTCAGTTTTGTATTGCTAAGGCCAGTATTTAAGGCATTTTATGGATGGCCAGTAAGTTTTCCTGTTTTGCTATGTTAGAATTATAATTCATTCTTAAATGAAAGACGTACTTTGTTCGTGAATATAGTATAATAATATAATAAATGGTGTTTCGTACCCATTATGTGCGAAGGGAGACGGCAGGGCCAAGCCCACTGAAGCCGATCCCACCTTGTTTACTTGTGGGCAAATGTGAAAGTTGGACAGAGGTCCAGTCTTATCGAAAACTTTCGAAGTCCAACTTGTCACATTCTCGTTCAAAAGTCTGGACGGATGTGGATCGGACGAGCTCAGCGGGAACCACATTCCATGGCGTAACAACTCTCTCAGCAAAAGAGGAAGAGCAAGCAACCAACCTAGTCAAAGAGTTGACAGGTTTGAGTGAGTGGCCGCAAGTTTGATGCACCATCGATAACTTGAAGAAAGGGAGCTCCGCTGACATAAACCCCATAATAACCTTAAAGGTCGTTACCAAATCGGTCTTTAATCATCTGAGCTCAAGATTATGCAGCTTCAGTAGTTCCAAACGAGCTGGGTAAGACGAGCAGGGATGTGTGTTTTTTAAGACCCCCAACGATCGCGTAAAGCGGCGCTTGCAGTCTCATTATGGTTAATATCCCCCAGGAGGCCCAGAGACCATACCTAGCTGGCATACTCCAGGATTGGTGTTACGTAAACTTTAAATGCGGAGACCAAGACCTTGATATACCGGAAGCAAATACATGCTTTATGACTTGTAAACTGCCGAGAGCTGATTCTTCCTTTGCAATAATTCCTAAATACTTCCTTTGTTGGCACATTAAGTGTCTTAAACGGCCACCTTCTAATCCTAACATAAACTATAGCTGCATCAGAGTTCTGGTATTTATGTAAAATGTTTAACCAGTAAAGAATTTGTTTATGTCTTTGGTTTTTTTTGTTGTTGTTACATAGTTCTTCAGTGAATTTTTGACGATTGGCAGATGTGACTACAGACCAAAGATGCACCAGATTTCTCTTTTTTTATAGAAAATATTTAAACCAATTGGGTGGTTGTCCATTCGTTCCCGTTCTTCTGAAAATTTTTATCTCAGTTCACTGGTGCTTTACATTTGACTGTTTTTCGTTTGGCTTCTTATCTTGTAACGACGGTTTGAGAAAGTGGAAATTTTGAAGAAGTCGACCACTTCCGTAGTAATGGTATGTTCCTCATACACCACGAGGGGCTTGTGAGTGCAATCATCTCTTCTTAATACGTGTTGGCTCTATTTTTAAGGAACCCTTCATCTTGTTTGTCGTGCTTCGTAATTTATGCAAATGTTGTTTGGCAATTTTTGTGTTGGGAGATTGCTGCGCCCACGGCTCGTCATGTTCGTGGCTGGCTGCTTACAACTTTTGTCGACCAGAGGGAGAGTGATTTTGTTATCTCATCAAAAGAGACCGAGTTCATTTCGTTGGCAGCAAATAGCCAGCCAGTGCGCCCCGATGCCACAAAATGGGCCCATGCATATTCATGCCTTGACTAGGGCTTCTGTCCCATTGTCGAATTAGTCAGTTGCAAGCCAAGTTTAATGCTCGCGACAGTGTCATGTCCCGCGCTTCAGGCTTGTGTCTTGTATGAAGAGATGATGGTGAGGACGGCGCATGCGTAGATTGCCGTTATGGTGCCGCTCGCTCGTGCACCGCTCTGCACGCTGGTCTTGATGGTCTCCGACTTCCTGTCAGTATTGCGTTGGATGTGTCAGCAGAGCGGACGTGCTTGGAAGACGCGATGCTTGCCTGGCTCCGGGCAGGCTTATGCAAATGAAAGGCCTAAGCGTCGCTGATGGTCGCGAAAACGGGAACGACGGACGTGGGGAGTAGGAAGAGCCTTTCTCGGCGTGGGGATGACGTGACGTCACAAAGGGGATGGACTCTTCGCTTGTTGTATTTGAATTTAATGACACTTGAATGGCTAATCGAGTCCTTGCTCGAACTCGCTTGCCAAATGAAGTTTTGGGAGGGAGGGGAGGGAAGGGACTTAAAGTGGATGTCGAATTTCGTGCCTGCACGTGAATATGTTACTTACTTTCAGTGATTCTTTTCGTTGCAACGATCTAAAGGATGATGCGGGAAGTTATTGCGTGTAAAGTGCTGAATTCAAGCGTGATGGCCAAACGACCATAAACTTCATCAATCACTTGAATAAATGTATATCTTCTTCGAGAAATAGTGCACATTTATGTAACTTTCTTCAATGCTGAAAGAATGCATTTTTTTTGTGAATCGTGACTTGTCCCTTAATTTCTCGTTTTAATAAATGAAACTCCTTGTTGGCATACAAGAGCTACTGGGATATGTGTAAGATACTTGAAACTGTCTACTTGGCATGCAGAGGGTAAGAACAGAGATCCACACAGGCCTGAGGTTTGAGTTATACAGCAATCAGCAACGATGCTCTGCTCTTTTATTAAGGATAGGTTTCATCACAAGACTTCATGTAATCATAGTGATTACAACACATGAAAGTGGTGCTTATAGCGCCTCCTAGCTACAGGTATACAATACTTACACTCTAGGTATGCATGGTGGGATGTACAGGTGAGTGATAACCGTTACTTTAACCTGCACACAACAGCATGCTGTGTATTTTAAAGCCCAATATACATAAAAATTGGTCAAGCAAAACTCCCCACCCAAAATTTTGTAGCAACGAAGTGAATATAACAAAATATGATAAATCCCAGGCAAAATGATATCCCAGGAAGACTTATGCCATCTCGCTTTCTAATAGCTTTTCGAGCTTGCATAATTCCAAATAACAGATAGATACAACTTTGAACTAACACTCAAATCGTTTCAAATTAACATGAAGCAAAGTCTCATTGGTGATGCAGAACCACCAATGCAGAACAACCGGGCAGAACTGCTTTGCTATGAGTCACATGCTTTCTGTATAGACTACCTCAGAATGGAACCGTATATTGTTGGCAGTTAGCTATTGGCACCATGTCCTTCATATTTGGGGTTGTGTTTATTTCCGTGTATTAACGAGTTTTTCACGGATGCAGTTAAAAAAAACTTGGAAGAAATACCGCAATCGTGGAGGCAAGCTTGTTGCTAAAGTCAGAATTGCAAAAATCTAGTTGCAGGCCTATTCTTAACCATAGGCTGAACTGCGGTCACTGGCTGCTAGTGTCATCCAGTCCAATATCCTTTAGCTGAATTTGTTTTGCTGTGAAGTGAACACACTTCTTTTTTTAATTACTAACCTGCAAAGTCATTGCATTGAAGTGTTCAACAAAACTAAACTAACTACAAGGAAACTGAAACATTCCACTACGAAAATTACGTGTTTGTGACAGTACACATCCAAACATAGCAGAAGTTGAATGTCTTTCAGTGGAGGGTGTAGTTGTGTAGGCAGTGTGTAAGACTACTTCAGGTTGCTTCCCGTTCCAAAACCCAAATTAGAGTCCTCCTTCCGCTATCAGGCGTTATCAGGCTTCCAAGCCAGTGAGGTGCCCACTATTCCTATTTACATTTTAAAATGCTACTCTTCGAAGTAATTGATAAAGTTTGCCTTTTAAAGTATAAAAGTTCAGTTTTGTGCAAGTTGTCGTCTTCTCCACCGCTTAATATTCACAAGCTTCTTTAATGTGCAGAAACCCAATAGCAACTATGTTGTCAAAAGTACCATGCGGTCTAAATTCTTTAGTCTAAAAACTAGTCGACCGCTCGCTAACGCTTGCTCATTCGGCGTTGTTTTCTGCAGCGGAGTAAGACTACAACATTTGTTCATTTCAGTGCACAGTTCTTGTATTGTTGGTAGTAGTTACTTGTTGCTTTCTGAAACAGTTCAACTGAGCTCGGATTTAGGAAATAACTAAGACATTCATTCATGTTGGCCCCCAACTGTGAGGCCTTCTCAAACTGAAGACTTAGCGTCCTTTGGTTTTAAACTAAGATTTTAGCAGAAACCCAGAGCGGTCATCAACCACAAATCAACTTTTCGGCGCCGGACAATGTTAATTTCCACACACCCGAGATTCGCCCGAGATTCATTGTCGGGTAGCAATGATAGAGCTTGTATGCACAGCTCGTATGTCTGGTAGCTCGTATGTCAGGTATGACCTCGTATGTCGAGTAGCTCGTATGTCTGGTAGCTCATATGTCGGGTAGCTCGTATGTCGTATGTCGAGTAGCTCGTATGTCGGGTAGAGCTTGTATGTCTGGTAGCTCGTATGTCGTATGACGGGTAGCTCGTATGTCAGGTATGACCTCGTATGTCGAGTAGCTCGTAAGTCTGGTAGAGCTTGTATGTCTGGTAGCTCGTATGTCAGGTATGACCTCGTATGTCGAGTAGCTCGTAAGTCTGGTAGAGCTCGTATGTCGGGTAGCTCGTATGTTGGGTAGAGCTCGTATGTAGTAATTATTGTTGACAATGCACGTTTGTTACTCATGCGCCTAAATTGTTGCGGTGTGTACTGTGCACCCTCCGCAAAAGTGGTATCCACTCTGTGGATTAAGGGTCTTATTGATCTGATTGAAAACCAGGAGGAATAAACGTAGAAATAGCCCAGATATTGCATAGGAATTGCCTAGACAAGAATTTAATAAAGGATTCCCCAGTTGCATAGCAAAACTTCATGCAACACGGTACACCCCACTCAAATGTTTGCATGTGCCATTTCTCTTTTTTTAATGTGCTGAAAATAGCCTAATTACAATAAAAATGGTGCTTTTTATTATCAGTTGTTGTTGTAGGAACTACTTTGTTGGTTTATTGCAACAAAAATATTTGCGACAGAATATGGTTTTGTTTCAGAATAGGCTTGTTGTTTTAAGCTATTATTCAAAATTCAAATAATATTCTAATAACATTCAAATTGCAATTCGTTGAAACCCCAAATATTGCTGTAGGCGTACGCGTTGCCTTTTCTTTATTCACTGTACCCTGTTTTGCAATTTTAACGAAGGTGATTAGGAGCGCGGAAAATTTATTGTCGCGATTAAAATTGTTTTTCTTGGAGCAGTAACGTATTTTTCCAGACCTTGTTTGTTGTCAGTAAGACCTTCCAAGAAAAATAATATTTCCATTCGTAACCTAGTTTAAATTCATTCGGTGCCGTCTCTTAACAGCTTTCACCCACGAATGTGTAAACGAAATGAGAAAAATATTAGGCGTGGAATATTAATTTTTATGGCAGGATGAGGAGAAAAAATTGAATATACATGTGTTCGGTTCCGATATTCTTAATTCCTCGGCGTGTTTTTTTTTTTTTTTTCATTTTTTTTTTTTTTTCCTGGCGAAGTTCCTTTCTTCATTTCCAGCCAACACTAAAAGACGGAACGCATTCGCTAATCCTTGAGAAAAACCCGAAAGGATGATGCAAATGAAACGAACTGGCGAACCAAAAGAAATTTGCTCACCAGAAGATTTGTCTTCATAAACCCTCCCGAACGAGGCCTCGAAGCCGAAAAATATTTGCATCATTTTAAAATTAAATTTTTGTCGGCGACTCGTTCCCAGTCGGGTGATGCAATTTGGAGCACATGTTAAGGCTTGTAATTTTGCTCATACATAATGCACTGATGTAACCGTCATTACCTACTAGGGCACATTTGTGCACGTTTCTACAAGAAAAAGAAGAAGAAAAAAAAAGAAGGTATTAAACAATGTGCGGGAGATTTGGTCCGTTAAGTGATTTAGCGACATGTAATCAGGATCTCAAGAAAAGGGAAAAGTGGAATGGAAGTGCACCCCCAAGAAGCGTAATTGAAAAGCTCATTTCAATGTCGGTGATTAGAGGCCTCGGAATTTAGTTGGGATGACAATTGTGTTGTTGCTCTGTTTTGCGTTGGCAAAGTTTCATAGTTTTGTGGCTCGTTGAGTAGACAGCAAAGTGGGTTCGTACGAATTGTGAAAACTTGGAAAAGTCTTGAAAAGTAAAGTAGGCGTGGAATTGTACTTTATAAATAAATACAGATGCGAATCTATTTACGTTGCCTTTTGGACTTATATGTCAGACTACCTGAGCAAGGAATCGAACCAGGACCTTTGAAACCAAAGGCCGAAGTCCTACCGCTGAGCCGTACTGAAACGTCCAAAATGAAACGTCCACAGGCAGCATTTAACACGCACATCTATATATATAATTGCACAAGCTCCGCAACGCAGCTATCTGCATCTGCAACGCAGCAGCAGCAGCAAGCAGGACATACGATGCCATCTCCACCATCTACCGATGGAACGGCAAATTATAAGAGTAGCAGCCAAGGCCTGCATAGTAGCTGTGCCCGGAATGCAACGGCCAGCAGCGCGAACATACGATGCCATCTACCGACCGAACGGTAAATTAAATGAGGGGGGAGAGGGACGAGACGGGTGGGGGCGTGGGAGCAAGACGACGTGGAATGAGCGAGCGGAGCGAGCGACTCCGCTAGTATACGTATAAAGATTTTCAATTGCCACTTGAGGGTATGCTTATTTGCTGCGCCACACTGGAAAGTGAAACAAATGGAACACACAAATCAAGCGTGAAACAAGGATTAAACTGGGTGGAAAGCCAATCGGATCAAAAGGATTAAATAAATACAGATGCAACCCTATTTGATTTATTGTGTCAGACTGCCTGAGCGGGGAATCGAACCACGACTTTTGAATCCATGTATAAACCATGGATAAATGTGCGTGTTTAATGCTGCCTACGGACGTTTCCTTTTGTGTGTGCCAGTATGGCTCAGCGGTAGGACCTCGGCCTTTGTTTTCAAAAATTGTATTTCGATTCCTCGCTCAGGCAGTCTGACATGTAAGTCCAAAAGACAACGTAAATAAGTTTGCATCTGCATTTATTTTACCTTTCTGAGCCGATTGGCTTTCCGTCCTGTTTAACTACTTTATAAACATGCTTCAATTTTTGGAGGCTCTTGAAATTTTTTGCCTTCATGTCCTGACAAACCCCATTCTTTCAAATGAACATTACTGAACCAGTAATAAAAACACGGTGTCTTTCAGCCGTAACATAAATTATGGGCTATAATACCCCGAGCGCTATGAAATCGATAATTTGTGTGTTTTAGCACTAAACTCCTTTCCAGATTTAATTTGCTGGAAGGGAGCTGAGTGCTAAAAAGCACAAATTATACATTCCATAAAAGCACAAGTGTGATTCGGTTGCAGATTTTTTTTTCCCCGTAATTTCGTACGGCGGTTTCGATTTTGATTTCGATTTACGATTTCGATTTTCAATTTATGAAGTAATTTGGATGTACGATGTTTAGTTTTACCATGACTATGATGTTTCCTCTATTTTGTGTAGCGATACTATAGCCTCTGTCGCATATCATCTTACCTGTAATTTCGTTTGCTTCAGTGTTGCTATTTCGTATAAGTAGGCCCTAAACGTAATATTTATACCTCTCATAAACGAAACGTAAAGCACCGAATCCTGACGAGAAGCAGCTTCGTGTTTCCGTAAAAGTCCGATGATTAACGAAGATGACGTCATTGCCCCAATAAGGGCATAACGAGAATGAAGTAAACTGCTTCGTCTATGTGAGATATTCTGCGTAGGTCAGTGGTTTGTTTGTTGGTGACCATTCAGCGACTAGTACAGCTTTGATTTGTGTAATTACTGAGTGGAATGGTATGGAGTTTTGAGTGTAAACTGCGCCGCGTGGTACTCGTTTTGTGGAAAGAAAAAAATTATCAACTGTCAGACAACAAATTCCAACATAAATCAATTTCTCTTGCATTCAATTGCAGAAGTTTCGTAGTGGCAATACTGAGCCTAGTTTAATATGGAACATTTTTCAAGAGTCATGTGTTACATTCCGAACTGAAAAAAATTGAACGCTTGCGCGAGTGCATGAGAAAAAATGATAAATGCTTAAACTAGGCTCGAGTGGTATTTGGAATGGTAATACCAAGTTGCAATAAAAACAAGATGGAGAGACGAAGGTGGAAAAATTATCACGTTTCCTATATGTGGTCAATTATCACCCGTAATATCCCAAATGCAAGGTTGTAAGCCATCTTCACAAAAACGAAAAGTTACGTCTACACCAAATTTTCAGTTGTGGGACATACCATTTAGGTTTTGGTATAGGCCAAATGAAATATTGCCAGAGCTATGGTCGGCGAACATGGCTGAAGGATAAGGGCGGAAATGAGTAAGCTTAATGTGCTTGTTGACATTATACTGAATGTTGGAGTTCATGGTTATGAGGTGAAAGTCAAACCCCAGATGCTGTAAACACTCCGTTGGTATGAGGTGTGTCAAAATAGTGAAACAGATGACATTTTTAAAGGCAGGAGACCAATATATACAGAAAAGAGACGCTAGACGGCACACGGGGGATGTGGGGTGGAGGGGGGGGGTCGGTCAATACTTCGGATGTTGTAGTGCTGATTAAAAAAACCGCGAATAAAGTTCCGCCAAAAAAACGCCTCTGGCCAGCTCTGACTCCACTGTACCACTGTTGGTTTTTACTAGTGCTGAGCGGTATCGGTATTTTTACCGCGGTTATCGGTATTTTTTTGAATACCGAAACCGTAATCGATATTTGCATAATACCGAAATACCGTACATTTTTAGTGTCTAGCTGAATTTTTAATAACATCGCCAATTTTTGGCCGATTTGGACATTCCAATATACCATTCGAAACGTTCTTTCACCAGCTTTCCAATGGAGCTAAATTCAAATTGATAGCATAAACTGTTCAGAAGTTATAGGGGAAAAACCAACGACCAATATTTACTCAGGCTTTAAAGTTGACTCAATCATGCAGGTAGAGTGAACAGTTAGTCTGTACAAAACATAAACGTCAATCCAAATTTTTTATTTTTTTGTATTCGGTTAGGAACCGGATCTGATTCAGCCAATCTTGTAAATTATCTGGATATGGTAAAATTAGATTCAGTTGATTCCTAGATTTTAGGCTTCGTTTTAAGAGGTGTTTATTCCGATCAACAACTACGATTAAACTGTCACCCGATCTCCGAGTCCGATTCCAATCAACGTGGCGGAGTAGCAGCAGAGGTGCATTGATGTTGAAATCAGACATCGGAAAACAGCATGGTATGCCCTCTATCATTTAGTAGCAGTTTGGTATGAGGGTATGCTTCAACAACCCAGGTAGGCGGATACCGATACCGGAATACCGAAAATACCGAATATTTTTTTTTCAGAATACCGATACCGTACCGTACCGAAAATTTCCGATACCGCCCAGCAGTAGTTTTTACCTGTTAATTTACGTCACAATTCATGTACGCAGAACTTTTACGTTGTTTTACTCCAGTCCGCAGTGCTAGACCATTAGTAAAGCGACCAGAACCTCAAGCCCTTTTGTCCATTATTCTTTTCCCGTAGTGCAGAAACCATCGTTTTCGACGTTTGGTTTTGAAGAGTCACAGGGGAAGGTATTGAAGCGACATTGGGGAGGGAGCGGACTCGACCCAACCCTGCAGTGTGGCATTTCTGACCGGAACACTTTAGACGGTGCACTTTGTGGGCGACGTCGGCTTCTTTGTGATGGCCTTTCAGCCACGTCAGCGTTTCGTGCCTTTGGATCCTGGTGAGGCCTTTCAAGTCGTCAGACCACAAGTGGCTTAAAGAAGCCCGAATCATGCTATTTCTTTGCACCTAAACCTCGAAACTGCTACAGTATAAAGTTTAATGTCAATTTTGTGAGGCTGTATGCAGCACAAGTTCTGCGTGGTGTCACTTTGCAGAATGTCTACAGACAGTTAGTTTTGCACCACAATCACGCACTTTGGTTTGAAAAACAGCATACTTGGAGGATGATTTTTTCTAGGTCAATTTTGGCTGTTAAATCGGTACTGGTACACAGTCCGATCCGTTTCACTGTCAAAGTCGTCTGCAACCTTTGAATATGCATTCTCGTCATGCTTACCTGATTAGTAAAAGATTCATTAAGTAAAGGGGCCGGCCATCAGGCGTGCACACATATACACTAGAAGGCGACGTTTCGGAATGGTTTCTTTCAGTTATCAAGCTAGAATCAATTTCATTAGCAAAAGCCGTCGACATGAGTACACTGGAATGGTGTTATTCCAGACAAAAGAAACGGGCAGCGTAAAATCGAAATAAGAAATAGGCATTGTGAATTTCTCAAACCAGTGCCATTCCCCTTAAATAGCCAACAATGGCTCACCACTAATCACTTCTTTCCTGCATTCGTTACGGTCTGGTTTGGGCTCTTAGTTTAGCTCTAGAGCTAACTAAGTTAATTTTTTCGTATTTTGGTTTTATTCTGTCTGTTTCTTTTGTCTGGATGTCTGGAATGGGAAACCATTCAAGTGTATTCATGTTGAGTTTTGTCTTTTGCTGAAGAAAAAATTGCTTCTTGCTTAAATTGAGCGTAAACATTCCCGAAACGTCGCTTTCGCGTGTATACATGTGCAGCTGCTGGATTTTTACTCATTGTCACTAATTGATGAATTTATTCTCATCCATAGTAAATAAGAAACATCAGAGTTCATCATACATTTCAAAGGACCATTTACGACTTTGGAAAACATTTCTCGTGTACCTTTTTCCCTTTATCATTAGTCCATAATCATCAGAGTAGCTCCCAAATAGTGTACGCTGTGGCCAAAACATGTTTATAGCATTAATGTAAAAGCACTGCGGTGTATGTTGAGCATAGAATCGTTGACTGTGATGGCCTGCAATGTCATCCCCCTACAACAAGCATCAAAAGTTAGATTACCAGTATAATTTGGATTAAACGTATTTAGATCATTAGTGTAAGTTGAAAAGTTGTATGGTGTCATTAAATAATGTCACCCAATTAAAAAAAAAGCGTAAATACTCGAACAATAGTAAATGTTACGGAAAAAATGAAACTGCTATAGGCCTAAAATCAGGTGGCGAAGCATCTCACTGCCACCTTTCTTCACTGTCCAACGTCTTTCACTTTCAGGTAATCAGTGTTGCACTTTTTTTCGGATTTTCATTTTGTTTTCCATGTTGGCAGTGTTTAATGGTGTCTACAACTTTCTGATTTACACCGATAATCAAGGACCCTTATGTAAGCCACAGCATGAATTTCCATGTTAAACGTCAAACTTTGAACTATTATAGTTTCACCCAGAATTGACATAGACTAACGAAATTCGATATTTGGGGTCGTGTCGCAACTATTTCACTGCATTACAAATTTTAATGACAACAATCGAACCGTTCGGCGTTCACAGTATGGCTTTTCTTGCTGTTGTTGTTGTTCTTGTTGGGACTCTTTGCCCTCACCTGGAGACCGAACCACCGAACCGATTTTCAAGTTCTATAGCTTAAAACGTAGGTATGGACATGGCCTAGGTCCTTTCGCATGCTATTTTAATGTAACTACAATATTCTTGACACGGAAAGCCAAATGGGCTAGAAATTTTGCTCTAACCTAGAGATCGAACAAATGAACCGATTTTCAATTTGATAGCTTAAAATGTAAGTATTAAAACCGACAAGGCCTTTTGAACACGATTTGATGCGACTGCAGTATTCTCGTCGGCAGAGCAATTATTATTGTAGAGCACTGGGAAGAAATCGTTATGTTGTTGTTGGGACTCTGCCTTCACCTGGAGATCAAACCACAGAACCGATTTTCAAGGTATATAGCTTAAAACGTAGGTATGGACAAGGCCTAGGGCCTTTCGCATGCTATGTTAATGTAACTGCAATACTCTTGACACGGAAAACCAAATGGGCTATTAATTTTACTCTAACCTAGAGATCGAACCAATGAACCGATTTTCAAATTGCATAGCTTAAAATGTAAGCATTAACACCGACCACGGCCTTTTGAACACGATTTTGATGCGACTGCAGTGTTCTCGTCGGCAGAGCAATTATTATTATTGTAGAGCACTGGGCAGAAATCATTAAGTGGAGTAACAAATTTTTGCAAATCGAGCTAAAAACGTGAAATTTGGTACACTTCCGTATTTTATACGCTTAAGCGTTTTTTTAATACTAATCTAAAAGTAAGTTTGCAAACTTGAAAGAGACTATCAACTTCATTGGTTTTATGGTTACTGCTTTATGGTCACATATCTTAGGCACTTCTTGTACCATTCAGTATTTCTTCAGGTGACTTTGACGTAAGGCTCCAAAATGTATTTAAGAAAATAGAAAATAGTACTGGTAGAAAACATATGTGCCCACGAAGTGCAGTATGTACTCATCGTGGGTAATGAATTATGCGAAAAATAGACGTCTGTATAGTTTTGGCCTAAATTCGAAGGGTAATTTTGCTAGAATCATGATGTTTTCAGTTTTATTGCCGTTTGTTTGTTGAATAAATAAATACAAGTGCAAACTATTTCATTGCCTTTTGGATGGAAATGTCAGACTGCTTGAGCAGGAATTGAACCTTCAACCTTAGAGATCAAAGGCCGAAGTTCTACCACCAAGCCATACTGACAAAGCTTTTGCCAGTATTAGCGGTCAAGGTCGAGGGTTCAATTCCCGCTCAAGCAGTCTGACATTTCAATCCAAACGGCAACGAAATAGTTTGTATTTATTCAACGGTCAAATAGCAATAAAACTAAAAAAATCATGATTCTAACAGTATTACATTCAACTTTAGGCCAAAACTTAAGCCGTTGGTCGATGGTGGAGGTTTCAATTTTCGCTTAAAGCAATTCTCGCTTCAGGCAATGGAAAGTGTAAAATGCAATGGAAATAGGTGTGCATCAGGAGGTATTTAACACTAGTCGAGGCAATTTGGCGTTCCGTTCTGTTTATTATGTTTGCCTGTTGGTCAAAGTTTATAATTAAAGAGTCGTTTTCGCGTTTTGGCAACTTTCTGTGAATTTTCGCTATCATCATTTAGCAGCTGCCGCATTCTCTTTTAACTGGTTAATGGTGCGTTAACTATCTTTTCCTTAACGAAAAACTCGGAAGATCCATGGAATTAAAAAGGAAATTTAATACTTGCCTCAGGCCCACCCTGAGGTCTGATGGGGCATATGGCTCGTAAGTTTTCTGTGGGCCCCTCCAAGGTCATCTGAGGACCTCATTTTTTTTAACCTTCTTTATTTTTTTTAGTACCATGGAATGTTGTGGAGCTCCATGCAACTGAACACTTTTTGCAGTTTTATTTTTTAGCCTGAGCTTGCCCCGTTTAAGCAATCTTGGTCTGGGCTGGGCTGGGTCCCTTTGAAGCACGGGCCTATAGGGACAGAAGCCACACTTGTTTCCCCCTCTGGTCAGCCCTGACTTTCTTTGCTAGCTTTGTAAGTATTGTCTTTTTTGTAGATAACTACTTTTCCCCACTGATACTGAAGACATTCGTGTTTTTCCTCTTTTCCTGCTTGCAACCGCTTTTTCTCGTCGTCTCGGTCAACGCTGAATACATTCCTTTTGTGGGTTGCCCCGGTTTCAATTAAGGCTCCCATGTCACCGAAGAAAAAGGAACGCCAGTCCCAATCGGCGATTCGTCAAATCTGCCTTTCATTGGAAATCTCTTCGTAAAGAAACTGCCGGTATCCATATTCTATGCTTGAGCACCTTGCATCCTTCATTCAAAGTAAGATTTGGTGGTTTGCGCATGAGGTACCTACTTACATGTGCAGACGCGACTTGTGACAGATTAATTGGCGATTGGTGGCCTCGTCGCCAACAGCGAAATCCACTTTGCAGCCAGCCGGCCGGTCTCGTCGTCGTACAAATCAATGGGGAAAGACGTCTCTCCTTCTTTCGTTGTGCCCAGCTTTTTGCGTGGGAGTTGGCAGACGTGAAAGAGAATAGTTTCATTTAAGGTACACGGAATGTCCTGTCACCGTGCAATAGAAACATCTGGGAAGGTCCAATACCGTGCTTTTTGTCAGAAGTCCAACGCCACAGGCGTTTCTTAGGGAGACAAAAGAAGCGAACTAGCTTTGCGCGGCATCAAGTTTTTGCAGGACGGTACACTACGTATCTGAAAATGATGGTCCACGGTAATATCGCGGTAATTTTGGAAAAAACTGTGCGCAATTAGGTTCAGCTTGAGCACCATAGCTCCAGCTTGATCACTAAAGGATCATATTTGACGAGGATTGATGGTTAAAAATCTGCAATATGGGCTGTTTCTGTACTGCCTAGTAAATGTGTCGGATTTCAGTTGCACGTGTGAATTCAGCACATTCGTAAATTTTGTTAATTAAGTTAATTAAAAGAATTGTTGACATCCCCCAAAAAAGAAGGCAAGCAGCCGTATTCCAGAAATCCATTCAGGTGTGAGTGTGAGAGGGCAAATGGACATCTAAAGTAACAGGACAAGAGGACGTCTAAGATAAAGGTCAACAATTTTAGAATAACCACAAATAGCGAATGTGAGTGTGTTAACCCCTGAGGCTATTTCTATAGACGCACTTTAACCCTTGCACTCACCCTTAACCCGACTTGATCCTTGAGTGGTTTCTGGAATGCGGCTGAAAGTTGGTTTGTGAATGGTCATCGTCATACCATACCCATTCAGTAATACCATGGTGCTAAAAAAGGAACAATACTAATACGTGGTCCTGGTATACCATGCAACACTAAAAAGAATGCGGTAGCCCCAAACGTGGTAATTCGCTAAAAATGTAAACACTTTTCGAAACCTCTTGAATGAGATTGACCTAAGACTTTTTTTGAAAAGACTGGAATATTGCAAACCCCCTTGATATCTTAAACTCTTAGAAGTATGCTTTACTACTACTGCATTTGCTTGCATTGACCCCTAAAATAATTGGAGCAGTGTTTTGGCTTTTAATCTTTAAACTGTTCATTAGATTCAGTATACAAACTAGTTACGAATATTCATCTTCATTAAGAAAGGTCCTATTCACCTTTAGAAGTGCCCAGCAACCCTGCTGTTTCCACACACTTTAACGAGTGTTAACTGCATTATTATTATATTATTTATTATGATAAGCACTCGAGCTTTATTGTGAAGCATTTTAGTTGTTCAGATTTAATGAGCATTATTTTTTTAATGGTCTGGTTATTAGGTGGGAGTACATGCCGCTAAGGAAATGTACTGATGATGTTAAACTGCATGCACAAATTGTTAATAACGCTCTTACTGGAGCCCGACTTCTACGTCATTGCATATTTTACCTTTGTCGGCCGTGTAGAAATTGCTTACTGTGTCATAACAGAGATGCTGCAAGTTGAAAAGGAGTCACGTGACGTCACAACTCGGGGAAATGGCTTCGTTTGCCTAAACGCCATTGGTATCTGTGGAAGTTAGGAGTTTTAAGCGACATTGCCTTGTAAAAGGAGGCCGGATTTAATACTGAATTTAAGTTTGATATTGTAGGGTTGCTCACTCTGCGAAATTCATGTACACTGCTGTCAGAAATCTCTGAACTTCCCTGGTAATCCCTGGAATTCTTTGAAATCGTAATCTTACTGTACACATTTTTTAGTTAGGAACCCCTCATCCTCTCCGTGCACCCGATATTGATCGTAAATCATAAGAGGAGACCCTTGGGAAATTCATGAAAATCTAAGGAAAATACAGAAATACATTGATCTGGTTAATAAATGGTATTTGGAACAGGAGACCAATACCATTAAAGAGGGGAACGTCGCTGCCCTTTTCAGGCTCTACCGTAAAAAGGTCCTCCAGGAATATTTCACCTCTTTTGATATCTGGCGACTTTGTCGTGGACGACTTATCAAAAGCAGAGGTCCTGAACACGAACTTTGCTTCAAACTGTGTCATTGACGATGGATGCAACTTACCGCCCATTCAGGGAAACTTACAACCTGATATGTTTTGTTCATCAGTTGTTTTTCCTGTAGCTATGGTGCGAAACACAATCTCTTGGCTAAAGCCAAGCCACTCTATTGGCCCTGATGGTTTTTCAGCTTTTTCTATAAGCAAATCGTCAAGGAAATTTGTTTTCCGCTCTCTCAAATTTTTTCTTTTTCCTTCCAACTTGGTTCCCTACCTTCTATTTGGTGCACTGCGACAGTGGTCCCCGTTTTTAAAAAAAGAGACGCTGTAAATGCATCGAACTATCGGGCAATTGCTTTAATGTCTGTTCCATGTCGCATGATGGAGGCTATTATTAGAATAACAATGCTTGAATACACTTGGAGAAGCATAATCTAATAAAATCTGACCAATTAGGCTTTATGCCTGGCCGTTCATCGACATACCAGCTGTTGCTTGCCTTAGACTCTTGGACCAGTGCGCTTGACCTTGGTATAAAATCCCATGTTATTTATTTCGATTTCCAAAAAGCCTTTGAGTCTGTCAACCACCGTGGCCTACTTATAAAATTAGAGGCGATGGGTTTCACGGGTCAGCTCAAATCATGGCTCACCAATTTCCTCAGAAACAGGTCACAGCGCATCTTGGTGGAGGGTTCCTTCTCGTCTGAGGCAGGGGTCCCAAGCGGTGTGCTCCAGGAATCCGTTTTGGGCCCTTTTCTATTTGTCATTTTTTTGAACGACTTAAACTGTAACTCTGACTCTGTCATTGGTTTTCAATTTGCAGATGATCAGTTCGGAGGTCATTAGACCGGCTGATAGTGTTCGTATCCAGACCATTGCTGATCGTATCCATGATTGGGCATTGGCTTTGAAATTGCCGCTGTCTGATGCCAAATGCCAGGCATTCTGTATTGGTAATTCTAACGCTTGTATTGCATACTCAATGAATGGCGAGCCCCTCCCTTGCACTTCCGACATTCGTGATCTTGGTGTTTGGTTTGCTACCAACCTTAAACCTTCACTCCACTGTCCCAAGGTGACAGCCTCTGCATACCGTTGTCTGGCTATCATAAATCGTTGTCTCATTTCCGGAAACAAGGACATTAAGCTGTGGGCCTTTAAGGTGTTCGTCCGACCTCTTCTTGAATATGCGACTCCGGTCTGGTCTCCTTCCCTACTAAAGGACATTGATATGGTTGAGCGCATTCAGCGCCGCTTTACCAACAGCCTCAGAGGCTTTGAGAAAATCTCATATGCCAAAAGATTATCCCTTCTTGGCCTCGACTCTCTGGAACTTCGCAGGTTAAAGTTCGATCTCATCTTAAATGGCCATGTGGGCATTGATCTGCCGTTCTTCGATGCCAGTCCGGCTCTGTCCACTCGAGGCCACTCACTTAAGCTTGCTTGTCCAACTTTTCTTACTGAGTCCAGACGTAGTTTTTTTTTTCTGGTAGAGTTATTTGGGTATGGAACTCCCTACCTGACACACTAGTTGCTAGCAAGACCGTGGCCACCTTTCGACAAAACCTTGCATCGGTTGCATTTACCAAATTTCTAAAAAGGCCTGAACATGTCCAACATTGTCTGCAAATCGTTATTTTGTGGGTGGTGCAAACAGTAAAATAAAAGTGCCACCTGACTGGCAAAGCCCCACAAAAACATAAAATCACGCTAATTTTATATTTCAGCCTATATCTTGGCCATGTTCACCTAAAACAAATGATACACGAAATGAAATAACAAACGTTATGAAAAAGACTTACACATGCCGCGAGAACAGTGAATACTTACAAAAAACACGTATAAAACATGAATAAAACGAGCTTGAGCTCCCCTACAGTCTAACAACACCCGCCATTTTGTGCAGTGATGCCAGCACCACCACTTTCAAATATGATTAACTGGTAAACAATTAAACCAACTTCTCCATCTTTCCATTTCGTTGAAATTTTTCACAGTGTTCATAATTCGTGGCTTATTATTAGCTGCAATTGTATATTCTTCTAATTTCAGTCTGATTTTATCAATAGGTTCTTTATACAAAATGCTAGTCGTACCCACGTTAATAATGTGGTGGGTACGATCAACATGTTTGGTAACCGCGTAAGTGGTGTTAGACCTGGCGATGGCCCCAACTTTCTATATGAAATTCCCCCTCCAACCTGCTCTCTTCACCAGGCTGTGTTTTTGTTTTTTTCTTAAATTCAAGGATGGGTATTAGTGGGTTTTGACCCCTTCCTTCTCCTGACTAATTTATTTTTGATCAAATATTTTACTATTACTATTACTAAATCATTAGGAATCACTGGAAATCTTCGAAACCGTAATCATACTTTCCACCATCTTCTTAAATGAGCAACCCCTCGTTGCGTATAAAAGCATGATCTTGTTAAGAAGATTATTTACTTCCGGGCATCCTGATTTTCGTTACATGGGGTATACCTGATTAATTTCTAGCATGAAAGTACTGGGTGTTCTCAACGCTTGTTGGGCGACAAGACTGTATTGGGACCAACTCCGTGTTTTTTACGAAGTCCTTGTGAGATCTGAAACGTGAATCCTATTCGGAGAGGCTTAAGCCGACGGCTGAAAGCCGACGTATACTTAACTTTTTGATAATTTTTGATTTGGGATCTGATTGTCTCACGCGTGTCAAACTCGTAGTCGGGACTTTTAAAACTGACTGGTGAATACTTTTTTGAAAACCGCATCATCAAAATGTGAATGATCCACCTCTCATATTGGTCACGTTGGGATTTATAAAGTTAAGTAAAAAAAACATGCGTTAAAAATGTGCGCTCTATCAAAAACATGTGACAAAATCTTTTGTCGTGTCCATTCACATACGAACCCCTTAAAAAATATTTGCAATTTATTTACTTCACAGCATTTTGCAGCGGTTTTCACACTGGTTGTTTTATATTTTGTGTGGAAAGTTTTATAATAATTTCATCCAGTTGCTGTAGTTGTTTTCTAATTTACCCTTGAGACAATGAATTGTCCAAGAGAAATAAAACTGTCTGCTTTTATTACGTATTTAGTTTGTGGAGGGAAGTTAGTGGCCATTAACTAACCCTGTTGCTCTGCCGATAAAACTCATCCATCCATGATGATCCATCCTTCCACCCTCCCTCCCTCCTATAATTATAGTTTTCTCTTTAAAAGGCCTTATTTTTAAAAGAATGAAAAACAAGTCGCGTCGGTTGATAGTACGCCTGTATTTTGTGTTTGTCAAGTCGAAGTTATCCAAGGGTATCGATTAGCTGTTTTTATTACTACTTCTTACGACTCTTATACTCTTTCTAGTTATTCTGCCCTTTGTTCGTTCCATTGGCGTTGTTCTTGATGTGGATGTGTGGTAGCTGGTTCGACGTGTACAGCGTCTCCACCAACTTCTTTTGTATTATAGTCTGGTCTACATTATGTGTGCAGGAAACTGACTATGATTCTACGTTTCCTTCCACTAACGAGTGCAAAAACGTGTAAATATCTCACTCGTAGACTCTAAAACAGAAACTGCATAGAATCTACAAGTATGATATCCACACGTTTTTACACTCGTGGTGCAAGGAAACTTTGCGTCATACAGTCAGTTTCCTGCAAACATAACGTGGAAACAGACTATAATTAACTAGCCTTTTATTTCTGCACTGCCAGTTTCGCTTCCTACACCAATAACAGTGTATTCGTAGTCAACCATTGTTGCACCTGCAATAACCATCTGAGCCCAGTTGTCCCTCTCATGATCGTGGGGCAGATAACCCAGTTTGGGTTCGTGCTCCCTAAAAACAAACTACTCCTCTTTTAACAACAACACAACCCATCTGACTCCCTAAGACACCTATGGCTACCGAGATTGCTTTATCTTTATAATATTATTGGAGGCTGGCTAAAAGGAAGGCTAAAAGGAAAACCACTTCTCCCCTCCTTGCACCCGCATGGAAAATGCACTCTCCCACTCTACCTGCATGGAAACAGGAGGCAGGCATGAGTGGTCGATCACTCAATAAAGGTTCAAGTCGTCGGGCCGAACAATCACTTCTCCCCTCCTCGCGCCCGCATTGCAAATGCACTCTCCCACTCTACCTGCATGGAAACAGGAGGCAGGCATGAGTGGTCGATCACTCAATAAAGGTTCAAGTCGTCGGGCCGAACAATCACTTCTCCCCTCCTCGCGCCCGCATTGCAAATGCACTCTCCCACTCTACCTGCATGGAAACAGAGGCAGGCTTGAGTGGTCGATCACTCAATAAAGGTTCAAGTCGTCGGGCCGAACAATCACTTCTCCCCTCCTCGCGCCCGCATTGCAAATGCACTCTCTCATTCTACCTGCATGGAAACAGAGGCAGGCTTGAGTGGTCGATCACTCAATAAAGGTTCAATCTGACAAGTCGTCGGGCCGAACAATCACTTCTCCCCTCCTCGCGCCCGCATTGCAAATGCACTCTCCCACTCTACCTGCATGGAAACAGAGGCAGGCTTGAGTGGTCGATCACTCAATAAAGGTTCAATCTGACAAGTCGTCGGGCCGAACAATCACTTCTCCCCTCCTCGCGCCCGCATTGCAAATGCGCTCTCCCATTCTACCTGCATGGAAACAGAGGCAGGCTTGAGTGGTCGATCACTCAATAAAGGTTCAATCTGACAAGTCGTCGGGCCGAACAATCACTTCTCCCCTCCTCGCGCCCGCATTGAAAATGCGCTCTCCCATTCTACCTGCATGCAAACAGGAGGCAGGCATGAGTGGTCGATCAATGTGACAAGTCGTCGGGAAGAGTGCCGGAAAAATGTCCCGGGAAATGTGTCTGTAAACTTAATTCATGACCGGCCCCGTGCATGGCACGGGCTTCCTCTAGTTTGATCATAAACCGTTAGCCTTGCAGCATGTCTATACGACGCGCCATTGCTGTTTGCTGTGACGTTCACATCACGTGACTGGGCTAGTCCAATCAGATGGCCAAACAGCCGTTGTTCTCGTTAGTCATTGGCTAACTCATGGTGACGTCACAGCAAACAGCCATTGCGCATGGTATAACCATTCCCTTGAAATCTGCAGCTGCCTATCACAGTAAAGCGTAGACTTCAATGTTCATCGCCAATTGTATACTTAAAAAAGTTTTTTCAGTATATCACTCCATTCAGCTCAAAAATTGGGTTGCTTCAAGTTAACAAAAAAGCCGCCTTATGTATTGGCGTTCAATCTTGTTATGACTGTGACATCTCAATGACGAATGTTGAATTGGTGTGACGCTCTGTGATTACCACTAACCCGTTGCAAGCTGTGACACGTGGATGCGATGCACGTTACAAGGTTGAACACTCTGGTCATCATCACGAGAAACTGGCAATAACCCACGAAGGAATCCAAACGTGGGCTATTGTTTATAGAATATGGGGGCTATAACTATTTTATAGAATAAGCTATGGGTTGTTGTAACCCTAAACAATGCACTAACTCTACATAACTGTTCTAACGACAAGTTACTATTCTGTACGAATTTTTGAAAGACACATTTTTTGCCCATCGTGATGCAATTAAGAGCCATATTTCAGAAATCCACTCAAAGACCAAGTCGGGCTAAGCGTGAGTGGAAGGGTCAAAGCACATACATGGAATTCCCCTCAGACAATGCTGGACATTCCACTTACGTGGACAAACGTAAGGGTCAACAATTTTAGTGCCGCCACAAGAGCGAGTGTGAGTGCCCTAACATCTGAGGGTATTTCTATAGACGCGGAACGAAATTAATTTGTGGCTGTTGTGATGCTGTTTCTGACCAGGGTGCATTCGTCAATTCAACCATGTTACGCCCCACCTGCAAAAATTTGGCTGACTCAATACATGATCCCATTCTTGATTCTAAGAGAAACGTGGTTTATGCTATTCGCTGCCTTACGTGTCCAAGTGTTTACTACGGTCAATGCAAAAGAGCTTTAGGAATAAGGAAGCTGGACCATGCTAAGGCAATTGGAAAGGGGAATCAGTCTTACGCTGTTGCCAAGCATTCAGAGTTGACAGAACACGTGGTTGATGTTAGCACAACTAGAATTCTTTTCAATGAGCCAGTAGAAAAAATCCGACTTGAACTTGAAGCCTACTCGATTGCTTCCAACAAACTACGAGTTATGAATGTAGTTAAGAATTTTACCAATTCCGAAAAATGGATTTCCGTTTTTAAGAATTTGCCTGTAAATATTGTGTAATTATGACATCACTAGCGGAGTCGCTCGCTTCGCTCGCTCATTCCGC
>JAHWFP010077170.1:0-39689 GCA_023313725.1 Lithobius niger
ACTTCCAAAAACCTTGTCAAGGAAACCCGAAAATTCCGTTTTATAAGGTCTGCATGCTTCTTCACATGTCGTTTCCAAGAGTCACGCTCTGTCTCACTTTCCGTGACAACGTAATTACTTACAAGGCATATAGAATTAACTTTTGCGACGAGCATCCGAAGCAACTGACTCGGGATTTAAGGAATTTTTACTGCTTGCGCCTACATTACATGTACAACAAGTAACGGGAAATGAGCCTTGTTACTATGGTGACGAAGAAGAGGGACTTCTAGCTCCGCACGAGCCGTGTAATATCCCCGCTAACACTCCGGGCGTCTTTTCTGTGTCTGACAGCTTTCTCTACCCCTGCTGTCTGCTGAAGGGAGGGTAGGGTCTGAGGAAGAAGGGGGGGACCCAGGAGAAAGAAAAAAAAAGCCACGTTCATTTGTTGCAGACGAAACTCTGGTAACAAGGAAGGAAACTTGTAGCTAGCAGCCATGACACGACGGCTAAAATGCAAGGCTGAAGACTGGCGGTTGCATCTTCGCCTGCAAAAGGCGAGATACACGGCAAGTGATTAAAGGCGTTTATTGAAGAAGCTTGTAAATTTTTTTTCGAAAAGTTCTTTCAACAGTGTGTTTGAAGTGTGATGTGTAAAATCTTCGCAAGTCTTAATAAGCTGGGCCCTTTTCTACACTGACTTACGGCGCACCGTCAAGTCAAGAACATTCTGTAATTCGTGCAATATCTATATTATAAGACCGTAGAAATCAAGACTGATATTGGTTTGGTAAGTACTTTTAAGAGTTAAGTATAAGCACCGCGCGTCTGGTAGGCGGGCAGTATTGGGGGAAAGCCTTTCAGGACAGCATGTTTGTCGAAGGGGCAGCTTCGAGACCCCCCCCTTGAGCCTCATTTATTTTCGGGAACATGAACATGGAAGAATACAATAGTAGAAGAATATAATAGTAGAAGCAATCATTAGAAAGGTAGAACTAATAGCCGTGTGGGGGGGGGGGGGGGATTTGAGCCACAGGATGCGCTGATTGAGTGAGCGAAGCGGAAAAAAATTAGCCCATTGTGCGCAGAAATTTAAGAAGCTAAATTTGGTGGAACATAACTTACACACGAGCTACCGTACCTAACCATTGTTGCAAACCGTGCATTCAACACCTTCAGGCCTTTCGTTGTTAATATCCGAAATGAGTGAAATAAACCGCTCCACTGTGGTCGTATGAAGTCACTTGTGGTTTTTAAAAAATAATTGTTTTCTCAAACTGACTAAAGCAACGTAATATTTTTATTACTCACTGCGAGGTTTCACCTCAGTCTCCCACGTTAAAGAGAAAATTTTGATGCTTAATAATGTCCATCTCACGTAAAGGTTTTTAACCAAATGAGGTGTGTAGGCCATGTAGATGCCAAACACGGATGCCAAAAAACACGGATGCATGGTAAACACGGATGCCAAAACTTAAAATCTGACGGCTCATGTAAGAAGTTTACCTTAGCTGTAAAAGCGAAACTAGTGCATCTCCTTTCTTAGTGTAATAATGTAATAACAATTTTGTCACGATATCGACAGGTCTGGCAAGGACCCTAAAATCCTCAATTAAAAAACAGAAGACAATCGCAAATAATGATACAGATTGGCCAAGGGAAGGTGAGGGGATTAGGTATTGGGACACAAATGCCTTACCACCAAGGTTAGACCTGCCAGGGACTCTATGGCCCCCGATGACATCGCCAAACGTGTTGGACACGGGAGGTGTAGGATCAGCCCCAAAAAAGAATAAAATCCAGATGAACAAATGAGACCATTAAAAAGCAACGTTATATAATACAAAGTATGGCTATGATAAGTACTAAAAACAAAAGCATCCCCAAAATGGGAATTGTCACCAGCTAAAAATGAATAAATAAATAAATAAAAACACTTTGTTGCAATAGCAACGGATCAGGCAAGGACCAAGCCTCACTAAGGTTGGCGCTAATGACTGTCCTTACTACTGCACAAAGCAACTTTTCATGCAAATTTTACAGCAATCCAGGAATGGCACTAGGTTTGTCGCCGCAGTCACCGGGAAGAGGTGGTGTTGGCCCGTTTGCTTATTGGTCACACCATCCTTACGGTCCGTCACTTGATTGTTGATTGTCACCATCATGATGGTGACCGTGGTCATTTCCACCTTCCGGGGGACATAGCATGTCAACTGGGTGATGATGCTGTGCTCCTGTCCGAAATTTTTTTTTAATTTATGCAGGAGGTACAGACGTAGGATATGATCTAGTTTTGAGGTTTGGTTAACATCTCTGTAATGTGCAGTGCAGTGGCAACCCGGGCCACTACACTGTGACAGAGGTTGGCGCTAATGACTGTCGACGCATCATTAAACCTCATCCCCCCCCCTCATTTTATCGCAGTGCAGGTTTTGATTTTCAGAAATTATCGAAATTGGCAAAGCAGTCCCAGAGATGCTCTAAATTACCGGTTTTGTTAGTTTACATTGTTTTAAACATTAATAACAGGGAACAAGCCATATCCTCAAACCCAGCAAACTTTGAATCTAGTGGAAAACAGTCGTCGACTCATTACTTCATCAAGTTCTATTCTGGCATTTCCGTACTCTGTGTCCGAGCCATGTACAGCAGCGGCTGCGTCAACAGTCCTCACGCTTGTTACAACAGGATAACAGGTTCCAGAAATGCCCTGATGATAAATTTGATTAAAAATTAAAAACATTACAATTTAAAAAAAAAAAAATTAAAATGAAAGAAAAAATATCATTAATAAATATACTAGGAAACAGGATTTGGGCATATTGTAGGCGGAGAGGATAGGAATTACTTGCAATACTTGCTAATGTTCCTTAAAAATCTGGATGCAATGCTTACTCGGCTATGTTTGAATTTTTTGCTTTTTGGTGTGAAGTTCTTTGCTGTTTTTTTTTCACATTTTTTTAATTTTAGATAGGCCTAAGCTACGTTTCATATTAATGCAGACTGGCTTTCGTTGGCTCCCACATTTAGTTTGTTTCATTATTGCTGTCTCTTTCCCCCATCACATCACCACAGTCTAAAAGTAACTTCAAATGCCACGTTAGTCGCTGTGGTCAAGCTGGCAAAGAGCGTGCCACCGCCAGTAATTCTTACATTGTCTATATTTATTGCATACTATCTTTACTAGATATAAAATATTAATAATAAAGCATTTAACTGCAAGCCAAACAATCGTCAGTAGCGAAAAGTAGGCCTACTTTACAATAACCAGAAGATGCAAGTGATCCGCTGCTCTCTATGCCGCCTCCTACGACAATGTTGAAACGCACACCTCTGGCACATACTACAACTGCGAACGCTAATTTTTTTTAAAGTTGGAAATATCCCAATTGAAGGTTAGGCGATGTTAGCTTGAGTGTGAACGTAGTATTTAAATAAATCTAACGCTTTCAGAACTTTTAGGCCTAATGTTTAGCTGCCGTTTTTATTTCGTCAGCAGTTCGCTTCGTTCACTGCGTTCGAGGTTAGGCCTATTCATTTTTGGAACACGGGATTGAGAGTACAGTTTACATAGCAACCAGGATTCTTGAAATTATTACACGAAGCCATCTTATTGTTCAATGTTGCGGTATAAACACGTCGTCCGCTGTTTACTTTCGTTTTTTGTGAACCGTTTCCTCATGTTACAACGATTTGAGGTTTTATGGGATTCCCGTTGATAGTGTAAAGGCAGAGTTCAGTCGCCATGTTGGGTAAATTCCTACACGCAGTTGTTTTTCACATGAAACGAATGTGAGTCGTTAACAATTCCTTTGGTTTGTTTCATTTGCCTGGCTTCCTCTAGTGGTTCAAATGCGATAATCAATTGTTATTATTCTGTTGAGTTGGGTCGAAAAAGATTGTTAACTATAAGGAAGAAAACATGTTTTATTTTGACAGTTTTTAAACGTTCACTTGATTACCAGCAGCACAGTGTATGCTTTGTCGGAATTCCTTAACTATTCAAGATTCCAAATTTACAATGGCGATTGTTATATCAATAATAATAATAATAATTTAATAACGCTTTTATTCAAGTACAAGTATATTACAAGTACCGGCACGAAGTCCTACAAGACGTGTGTGTGCAAGCAATTAATAGTCAATATATATGTGCACATTTCAATATGTTTTTATCGCCAATTAATCTATACTATAATTTTATCACATTTCAATCATTTACCATGTATACATTTTTGTAAGTATTTACTTCATAGATTTCTTTCGTTTTTACTGTTTATTTAATTGAATTTTTAAAAGCCACCTTTTGATCTTACGTTGCATTTCATTGTAATTTTGTATTTGGCTTAATTTAGTTGGAATTTTGTTAAATTGTGTACGTATAACATAACTCGTGCTCCTTTTTCCATACGAGTTTCGCCATCCTGGTTCCTGCAGCCATTTTTTATTCTGTCTTAAATTTCTGTTCAATTTAATTTTGGACTCATTTTTAAAATAATTCTCATTTACAGTGTTCCAGTTTATAGTTGTTTCCATATTCATTATTTCCAAATCTTGATAAATCTCATTACTATGTTTTATTTTATTGTCTTTGAAGACTACTTTATTTGTAATTTTTTGTACTTGCTCTATAAAACTATTTGAAGTTGTTCTATAATACTATTTTAATAAATTCGAAACATTATAATTAAGTGGATTATAATTGATCAATTTGAGGCAAATTCGAGATCAACAATACTTTTTTGCTATGTGGCAAATTTCATAGCAATCTGCCCTTTGATTTGGGCTTCCCCCAGACTACAAAAGTACAACCAACCAACATTTTGAAATTCGGTGTCCGTTATATGCTACACTTCGCTCCGCCAATAAAAATTAAAATATGGTAGAGGCATAACAGACATTTTTAGGCTTCTTAATGGCTATAACGTCTGAATTTTCAAGACGTCATAGGCAAAATTAGCAGTGGTTTAACCAAAGGTTTCAGCTTTAAATTCCCTACTACTGCTTCTTGCCCCAAAATCGTTGGACTGTCCCTCTCGTGCAGAATGACCAGAGGGTTTCTCCGTTACCGACTCTCTCCTCAGACCTTCACCGATTCACTCAAACGAGATGTGGTCAGGCGAGCTTGTAATTACAGTTCTAAATCCAAGGAACTTAAAACCCTCAATTTTTGGGTTCTCTCTCTCATTTTTGCTGCAGGTGCTAACTGAGACGCCCACGCTAAAGAGCCATCATGGTGGCGGAAGTTAGTAAAGGCAAGTTCGCTGGACCGTGCCCTTTCGCTCCACTGGTCACTAATTTAATGACCCCAAAATTACTTGGTCAAGATTACCTTACGTGCTGCTGTGTAGCCTTTCTACGAATAATGAAGTTACGCTACGTGGTGTAGCATTATGTGGAAAACGTCACATGGGCATGCAAAGGCTAAAACCATTCAAGTACAGGGACGTGCACAGGCCACCGAAAGGGCAAGGGCAAATTTACTTTTTTCTGGGGACCTTTCTTTTTTTTTTTTGGTGTTTTAACCTCCCTTTTTTACCCCCTTTTGTGGGAGATTTTAACCATTTCTGCGCCTTTTTGCACCACTTTCGTAGCAGTTATTGTCTTTTTTGCGTTTTTTAGGCTCTTTTACACCACCGCTCCCATAAAAAGGGCACTTTTTCAGAAAAAAAGGGGCACTTTCCCATGAGGGCAGGGGCTCGGGCCCCCCCCCGGCCCCCCCCCCCCAACCTGTGTGCACGTCCCTGTTCAAGTAGGTTGCCATCTTTGTTGCGAACTGATTAACAAAGGTTGCGAAGGTTCAGGAGAGTTTTGGACACCGACAAACTTATGTCTAAACATTCTAGTTAGAAATTATTATTTTCGTTTATCGTGCCTAGACGATACAAGGTATTCTATTTATCATATCAAAAACCAAAACTGGTAAAAGGGGCCACCAAGTTCCGAGTGGTTCGGCCCCCTCAAAGGAGTGATGTCAACACGCCAAAACATTCGCCAAGTTAACCGCACCGCCTAATAGTTCAAGAATGAAACTGATTCCCGAATTTGATTAAACTTGATTTTCTCATGTGGACTACTTACAGTATACGCACTGGATCAAAAAAATGCTTTTTTTAAAAAAAAAAATTTCAAATCATAATAGTGCGGAAAATTCGGTCTGCGACCTCCTGATCACTATCCCAAAAGTGAAAATTTTATTTTTATTTTAAAGGTGCCAACCTGGGGTAAAGTTTAACATTATAAGGCAATGGGAAAAAAAAGATAATTCTGAAAAAATGCGCGTTTTCACTAAATTAAAATACAGATTTTCAAATTATCTCATTTGGTACTCTCAGAGACCACAAAAACAAGCTGGAATTAAATTCAAAAAATATTTTGTCCCTAAACTTCGTTTTAATTTATGGCATAAAATCGGCAAAAAAATCCTATTTTTTCTTCTTTATTTTGGTGGACGATTATCCTTTTTTTTTTCTTTTCTGATTTTGGCTTCATTTAGTGGTCTCTGAGAACAGAAAATGAGATAACGTAAAAAAAACTGTATTTTAAACCAGTCGAAAATAATTTTTGTGGAATTAGCGATTTTTTTCTGTTGACTTATAATGTTAAAAAAATGTCGACTTATAATGAAATTTAAAAAAAAGCTTTTTTGATCCACCCTTAAGCAAGTAGTGGTCACGTGTATGGACCATACTAATATATACTTGTATACACCATGCGCAAGTATTGGTAATGTACTTGGTACTTTCTCGTGGAGTTTAAAAAACTGCTGTGGTCATTAAAATGTGGGTTAAAAATATGCCAGCTGTTAATTGTATCCCATTATCCAATCCCATATTTTAATAACGCGAACTAACAATACTGATTTTATTCCATCTGTGCCTGTGCTTTCATCTACACCAACGGCAATGTTAACTAGGGCATAGTGTACTACTGAATTTAGAAAAGGTTAGCCTGGAAAGACAGGCGATCATTCGTTTCTATGAATTGAATGCTGAGCCGAACCTCACATACTTGCCAGGTTCCTTTCCACTTGCCCCATATCAACGAATCTGCCCACTGTAAGGCCGGGTTTACGCAACAACTCGCTTTTGCATTCTCGCAGCGAGAATTGGCAAAGTTGTCATTGCCATGGTAACAACGCTATCTGGATTATCTTAATCCGACGTCGTTTGAGTAAATGCTTTAAGGTTTATGATCCATGACAATATGATAAAGAATTCCTCCTGACGAAATTTACACAGTCGCTTCTGAACTCGCATTATTAAGTGTCTTCACTGCGAGTCGACAGAGCTAAAACCGCCGCCATGTTGGAATTTTAGACGATTTCTAGCTTCTAGCTGCGAGAATGCAAAGGCGAGTCGTTGCGTAAATGCGGCCTCATGATGGAAAACCGATCCCTACCTAATGCCGAGAGTTTGCAATTAGATAGGCGTGGGGAGTAACGTGACATTTGTTCTGAATACCACCTGTAAATAATGTGATGGGGGAGTGGGAATTGAGCCTTAATGGCGCGTCGACAGTTAGGTCATTGGCACCAATCTCAGTCCCAGTGCAGTGGTCCGGGTTGCCATTGCGACACACATTACACAGAAGTTCAACAACCCCAAATCTAGATCTGTATAGTTATAATGTTCGTAATCCCTCGTAGGAGAAGACGATCTGACCAGAAGCTGATGATCTGATATCATCTGATCTGATCAGTATTCGGGCATTAAGAGAGACTACCAAGTGGGAAGGCTCGTCTCAGATTGTCCCCATACAGTTCAAAGAATTTTGAGTATTCAAGCCTGACATAGCCATGCAAGAAAGAATATATCATTTTAAAGGTGGCCTTGAGATGACGCAGCTGAAAAGTATCCAAATTTAGGAGCTGTTGGTATTTGCATAGAGTTCAAATTTAAGTTCACATAGGGATTTTGTGAAACCCCTTTGAATAGATTAGTATGAACCAGGTAGAGGACTGGGTATGGGGACTTGGGGTGTGGGGAATAGACTGGACTTGAATATTCGAGGATGCGGCCGAACGTAATTTTTTAGCTGCTCATTAATTTATTTGAAATAGCGGGCATCCTTTGCCATTTGATTACAACTGGTGTTGAGATAATGTAGTAAAATTATTTTTGTTTCTGCAAAGTCAAAAACTATTGAAATCCCTTTCATTAATTTTTAAGTACATTTTAATGAAAAATAAATCAATGCATTAGAAAATGGGTTCAAAAGTAATGGATGAGACAGATAAAAATGCAAGTTTCCCACCAACCTGGAAAAACCTGGAAAACTTAGGGAATTTAAACTACGTTTGAAACTCGGGGAGAACTCAGTGAATTCTCCTATTTTTTTTTACAAAAAACCTTGAAAACGCAGGGAAAAAATTAATACTTTAAATAATGTATTTCCCATCTAAAGCTTCAGCCAATTTTTAACACAAAACTGGTAAATTGTGTGAAAAAAATTCCTTCCTAAAATTACGGTAAATAGCCTGGAAAATTACTTCATCTACTCTGGAAAACTCAGGGAAATTGATTTCAGTAATTTGGTGGGAACCCTGAAATGGTGTATTGGCATATCCCAGGACAATGATACATTTCCCCCTTTTTTGACTGAATGTTACAAAACCATGTTACAGACGAAACCAAACATTTAGTATATTGGAAGCTACAGTTCATCCCGCTGAAGCAGAACCTTGCCAAAGCCATGTTGAATTGTAGGGTTACAAAATTTAGTAGGACCCATTGTTACAACGCCGCAGCATCAAATATGATATCCAAAATTTCCGTTATTATTTTCAAAGCCTTTCCTTTGCAACTCCATTGGAACGAAATAATTCCATGTTTTACAAGTTTAATAGTGTATGAACTGAGTTTGAAAAGAAGATTATTTTTAGCCAGGAAATTGCAAACAGGGAACCACTCTCAAGACCCAACAGTTTATTTGTGTTCATTTCCCGTTATAGCCACGTTTCGGTTAAACCTTACCCCAAACATCACACCAACTCATTTTTGTTACACATTTGTTAGTGACGTGGAATTATACTCTGCACTGTCATCAACGACGAAACAGAGGGAATAATAGTGACATTTTTTTTAAAAACGGCCTTTTAGTGCGCGCAGGGACGTAAAGGTTTGGGTTAGGGGGACCAGCAACTAGAAGCTCTCGCGTTCCTTCCAGCCCTAACTAGGTTAGCGCAATGTTGTATCCCAACAGGCCAAGCGGCAACGAACATCAGCACATGCGCAAGGACAGTTGCTCGCGCCCGCCATATTGAAATCCTCGCTTCGTTTTAAGCAGGCAAGAAACGCACAACGTTCAATCGATTTATTAACTAACAACAGCATGCCACCTGATTCGAATACTAAAATACATTAAAAAAAAGCTGTAATAAAACGCAGGGTGCCTGTGCTGAACCTTGTAATCGTCTGTATAAATTTAAACTTGATTGCAACTTCGTGATGCTTCCACTGTATTAGGTGCGTTTCTCATTCCAGCAGGTGGGAAGGTAGGGGTAGCCCCTGGGAGAACTAAGATGGAGGACGATAACCACGATGGATGACGTCAATCGCGTCACAGGCGGTTTGCCCTTGTGCCGAGAGCTGGCTCCGCAACCGCAGCTAGTTGCTAGTCCCCCTAACCCAACCCTTCACGTCCCTGGTGCGCGTGCATGCACATACAAATCTTTTAATCTTCCAACCCATCATTTCTCCTTCAAATTCACCATTGTGAATATAGGAGACTTCCAAATTTTATATTGTAAATTCCATTCTCACAAAAAATCATTGTACCTGTCCACGTTTTCGTGCTAAAGCCTGCTTTCACCAGCCAAGGTCACTGTACGGTAAGGGTTTTCCTGATAATATTCCACAATTTAAATATTTTGAATATAACAAGCTTTATTCAGATTTTATTTTATTAACTGTATTTTTTTTAATAACTGTAAAGAAAATGACATTTTCCTAATAAATCTCGCTTTTGAAACTAACCAGTAAATGCAAAAATAATTTTCAAATGCTAATACACTTAAAGAGTCATTCCGATTATTTTTTGATTTCTGCTATTCTAATTCGATTCCCATTTCATAGATTTTAGAATGAACTGCAAATTATATGCTAATTCATTGAGTTGTCCTCCTACTCCTACTCGTATCTTTTATCAACTCTGACAAGTAAGCCTCGAAAAACACTATTTGTGTGTATTTATCAGCTGTTGCGTCGTATAGTCAAATCACCGAGGTATATTAGGTTGCTTTGTTGTTGCTCTGTAATTACGTATGAAATAATTGTAATATTATAACAACCAATGATACGAATCCAGTGATATTAGACAAAAAAAAACATACATGGTAAAAGAACCCGCCAAGTCCAAAAAAGGTTCGGCCTTAGAAAGTAGTGATATAATTTCAGCACGAAACTGCCGCCAAGGTTAACCCATTAACCAAGCAAGGCGCATTTCGTGTTCTTTAATTTCTTTAAATTTTACTTTAAAATGGTGTATTACTAATCGAGCTATAAATTCCTGTATCCTTTTCCTCCTTTTATTCCATTTGCATTTGTAAGGCATAGAATTGTTTAGTATCAATGTTATTTTGAGACATTTTGAGACATTTGAGAGACATGTTATTTTGAGACATTTCCCATACTTTTTTAACATTGTACGGGAGAGAGGGTGTGAACTGTGTATTGTTGCTGTGTAGTTTGGTGAAGTGCGAGTTCATTAGGATTGTCGATAAAAGAAAGTGTAGTAATGAAATAAAAATGGTAACCGCAGAGCTTCCGCAGTGGGTTTCCGCTTGTTTATATTCTCTCCTGTATTTTGGGATGGCAATTTCATTTATTTATTAGTTAATAAACAATTTGAAAAAAACTAAACAAAGGCCTACAAGTTAAAATCTGTTATTTGTTTTTAGTGATTAGTTGCGAGATTACAGACAACGAAGAAATTAAGAAAAGGGTAATGGGTTAACCTTGGCGGCCTTTTATTGGTGAAATGATATCACTACTTTCTAAGGCCCTTTTTTGGACTATTATTTAATGGTAACCAAATTGTGTCAGTGCACTGAGGCCTTAGAAAAAAAAGAAAGAAAACACAACCAATGGGAAAAGGATTTCGGTGAAGTTGCTCATTAATAAAACATTCAACTTAAGATTTTTTTACACAATTCACCTGGTTTAGTTGTTTTTCTTAAAAAGCAGTTCGCAAGAATTAGGAGAATCGAATAAGTAGACCTAGGAGGTGCCTCAGGGAGAGGCGATAAGACACCTTGGACCCGCGTATCGGTGACTTGCCTGCATGTTTCACCTTTAGGGCGAAAAGTTTCGATTGCTAATTACGTAGCACCCGACAGTCTGGACGTAGGTCAGATGTTGTCAACAGGCCGAGGATGGGTGTTAATTTTTAAGGCAAGAAAATAGCTTCCCCAATAGAGCAGTGACACGACGTAGTATTATTGTATATAACTCTATGCTGGAGCCTTAATGGGTTAGCTGCAAGGGGCACTTCAGAGAGAAACAGAAGGGCGTCATACGGAAGCCGATGCTGTGAAGAATGATTTCTTAGACCTAAAACGCGCGATTTTTGTTATTGGAGAAAACAGCGTTATTTTAAGCCTAAGATCTCCGCTCTTCCGTTGTTTTTCCCTCCATTTTTCTGTAGTGCACCTTGTAGTTATGCCCTCCAAAACCCATACTGGTGCCAATATTGCGGCAAATGTCACTGCTCTATAGACTGTGTGTGGCTGAAATCTCCAATAAGCTGTAAAATAAACATTCTTCGTAGCTGAAGTCTGCTAGGATTTGCAAGTCTGGACCTACATTAGGGAGGGCAGGTAGGAAAAGCATACAGTGGTAATCCCTTTCCTCTGTCTGCCCTCCTTAATGTTCGTCTAGAGTTGGGCTGTCTCGTTGGTTCATGTAGCGGCCCGATTCTATACTACCCTACAAAACTAAATTTGTTTTTAATTTAATATCTTTATTTTTGTTTAATGTAAAACTCGTTGGAAAACACTTTGTAGTGACGTCAGTATCGACTAAGACTTATTTTATGCATCAAGATTCTAACAGTTGCCGTGACGTCATCAGCATCATCTACCAACAATACCTCAGAGTCTGTCAAGCCAAGACATTACAATTCCTTCATAAGCGCAACCCATTATTAAAACAATGCAGCACAGTCGAATTTCGCATCTCAAATCTGAGATGTAACCAATTGTAAACCCCACGTGGCTTGTTGATTTCGGGATTGCACCCCGAGATTTCCCATTCATTCCCATCCTCCTTTCCACCAAACAAGACGTTTTTCCCCCCAATAGGACAATTTAACCACTTTTAACTAGACTTTCGTAACCCTAACCCCAATTCTCAGATGTAGATTCAAACCAATACCTTCCCAATGCTTGCGAAAGCAGCATATAAGGTCAGTTCAATTACTTTGAACATTATTTTAACTACAGAAAACTATTTCTTTCTCATATAAACTTACCAACCCGTCTCTTGAATGCCTAGTATACCGCTTCCACACTGGATCCCGAACACCATGGTTGGTGCCTGGGCTTCCGACTTGTCCCCACAGGCAAAAACCGACACCGTTCTTTCTGTACCCCATTTCACACTGAACCCCGGCACCAAGGCCAAGATCCTGAATTTGGTTACTTTCTCTCACTACAACATTTTCGGCACTATCGCTGTTCCTTTCTCCCCTCCCTCTCCCGTCCCCTCCTTCTGCTTTCCCATTATCTAGCCATTGTTTATCAGTGCTCCACTAGTCAAACGTTTCCCTAAAGCGCGGGCCCCCGCTCCGCCCTTTTCCACATGGGGTCGGAGTCGGCATCTCAAGTCCCGATTTCGAGTTGGGGCCGGGGCCCGGCAGAGTCCAGTGTAGAAAGGTCAGGCTCAGGCCTGGGGTGGATGCTGGGCGGGTCCGGACATTTTCCCCAGTGTGGAAGGGGTATAGTCACCCAAGCTCGTATTCTGCTCGTAATCCTTTATTCCTTTAAATCTGAACCACGTCCGGTAATGGCTCATTTTCCAATCCAGACGGTTCCCCGACGTAAATCTTTGTCTACCTCGCGATTCCTAACCCATAATGTCCGACATCCAAGGAGCGATTAACGGTGGTTTAGCTGCGTTAGTCGCTACAAATTATCATGACCGAGGCCTACTGTGCACTATATTGGAACATGGGTGTATCCTCCCACCCCTTGATGGTGCTCCCGTGGTTCAGTTAAGTGATAGCAAGTGATGACTTGGATGGTTGTCCCACAATAGGTGCTGTGTTACTATACCAACAGAACGAAAACAACAATGGAAGGAGAAAGTTGAATTTGGGAGTTTTGTTATCACTGCAGCAAATCTGCAACGTGGTATGGTTGTCTCGCAGGCTTTTCACTGTTGTCTCGTTGAGTCACGAGGGATTCCGCTAGGAGTAAGATTAGGTGTTTTCTAGTGGGTTTTTTTTTACCTACATGCTAGAGCTACGTCTATAATACGTGAACACAACTGTGATAATAATCAATATACATAATTACACAAGAGATCAGACAGCAGGCACCGGCACTGACAGTTGCACCAGACACCGCACGTCTGGTAGGAGGGTAAGCATTGCGGGAAAGCTTTTCAGGACAGCATGCTTCTCGAAGGGGCAGCTTTGAGACCGCCTTAAGCCTCATTTATTTCTGCCAACATGAACATGGCTGGTAGAATATAAGTGATCATTAGATTGCGAGGAATCATTAACTGTGGGGGGGGGGTCAGTTATCGGAGTCACATTACGCCCTGATATTTCCACCAGCATGAACATGAACACGGAAGAATATAATGGAAGTGATCATTAGAAAGAGGGGATCATTAGCATTGGAGGGGGGGAGGGATTTTAGTCACAAGAAGCGCTGATTGAATGAGCGAAGCGAACGAAAATCAGCGTTTGCTAGTCATTGTGAGCAAAAATTTGAAGAATCTTAATTCGGTCGTAAAATGGACATATATACACATGAGCTACCATACCTAACCTATAACACCACCCTGGCTTCAGCTAGTTAGTCATATACTAGCGTGTGTTTTTTTTTCACTTTCTTAGCAAGTATTTATTAAGAATCCTAGGAAAACACACTAAACCAAAATACAACATAATTTTTTCCTAGGAAACGTAGTAATCAGACAATTGAAAATAGAAATCCTGGTGCTCTCCATTGCTGGTCAGCTGAGCTAGTAATTTTCTCTCCGGCAAAATTGTACAGGATATTCTTATAGTCTCGCATTTCCTCCTAGACCTAGTCAACACTCGCTAAAAAAAATCGGCGTGTCTTGAGCAATAAAATAAGTTTAACACGTAAACTGAAGGAGACTTGCTTTTTTTTTTTTTTCTTCGTTAGGATGCTTCAATATTTGGTTTTTTTAGTAGCAAATTCCGCGTGAGGAACACAATTTTTTTAGCAGACAAAGAGCGCTTCGTGCGCAGAATAACCAAACCGTCCTAAACGATGAAATTTCATTGCGGGGCTTCGCTTCGCTTTTTGCTATTGACGATGTCATTGGAAATACAACACATTTATTTTCGCGCAAACAAACCTAACAGCCTAGACTTGATTGGTTCAAACCCTTGTGGCCAAAAAATAAATAAAAAAACAGAAGAATTTTTGTACGAACGCCACTTGCATGGGTTCTGCAGCAAACAAACCCGAGGCCCCAGGTATAAAGGTAGTGTGGCAGTGGCACTGGAGAATATTATTTGTGGCAGTGAAAAGACTCAATTTTGTTGTAGATGTTTTTTTTTTGTTTGGCCTCAAGCACCTAAGAACAGTGTGTGGTAAATCGTGCCGCGCATCAAAATAGTTTTCTGGGCTTTAAAATTATTAATGAACCTTCAGAAATAATGGTACACAGTCATGTCATCTCGCTAAAGCGTTAAGTCCATAATAACGGCGTACTGAATATTATCTATTTTTAATGTAAGAGTTGCTGCAACTCAACATTAAAACTAGGTAAGATTCAGCAAGCCTTTATTATGGACTTATACTTCATCGAGATGACTTGACTGGGATACGAATCAAGAACCAACTGATTCCAACTAGCCCTCTGCCGTCAGTTTTCTTTCAACTTAACTATTTTTAGTGAGTGACCTTCACTGTCGTCAATATGTTCCATATACTCCTGCTTGTTAATTTAATAGTGAACGTTAACTACTGATGTGGAAGAGGGGAGGGGGGAATTGAGGTGTAATTGCGCGTCGACAGCTAGGTCAATAGCCCTAGCCCTGATATAGAAGGAAAAACCTGCCATCACATTGGTTACATGCGCTCATACTTCAACGAACTTCGCCTTGTATTTAGGACAACTGTACAACCAACAGCTGAATAGCTACAAACAAATGACCAGTACAAAATCGTTGGTGATGGAGCGAACGGGCGACAACGTAGAGCTTAAAAGCATGCAGCTGAAGAGCTACAAAGAAAAGGTTGGCCAACCTATTGCTCGCAGTACTTGAAAGGACTCACCCCTCTCAAATTCCTAAAAATAGCGCCAAGCTGATTGATACTGGTTTGAATGAATATAGCAAAGCTTTGCTTACAGGAAAGCCAACATCCAAACCAACGTTAACAACTGCCTGTATCCTCCGAAGAGAGGAATTAATTTGTAGGGTAAAAGTTTTGACTCGTAAACAGTAGTGTTATCAACAAAATTTGACATGGAAACTCGGAGGTATTCACCAACTTGTGTAGTGAAGTTCAGAACCACGCTACTGCTTCACCCACAAAGTGAATATCACGAGTGACGCAAAAACTAATGGAAGCGAAGCTATATAATTCATTAGATATCATTAAGGACAGCGCTGTGGAAGGAAAAAGATCAAAATAATGGGCAAGTCAAAACTTTAACCCGGTGACAATCATAACCAAATTAGCTCCTGCTATAGCAACAACACACATGAGACCTCCTGAACTCAACAAGAAAACTCAGCTAACAGCCAGGTTTGAAGATATTACAATTTACATTGAAGAACAGAAAACATCTAGAATCAATCTGTAGGACAGGATGCAAACTATTCTCAAAAGTGAAATCAAACAAGTTTTGCGAGGGCCTCTGACACGGCAAAAAGCTCGCAAGGCGTACAATATATCAGCAATAATTTTCGACACCTTTAGTGTCTTGATCACCTAACAACAATATATACATACAAACAACATGAGAACAATGAAATAAAAACCCACAAAGTCAAAAACTGGTTGCACCCAACACCACCAAATACTTACAAATACAATTTTCAGGTGGGAAACCCACACCAACCAAGCTTGGATGCGGCCATATTGGAAGTGTGCAGGTGTCATGGCCACCAGTAAGATTTGTTATCAAACAAGCTCTTCCATTTTTTCATGATTGGAACGTTGTTAGGAATTTTCCAATCCTGAATAAATGGAAGAGCTTGTTTGATAACTTACCTGTGAATCAAATCTAACTAGTGGCATGACATCACACTTCCAATATGGCCGCATCCAAGCTTGGTTGGTGTGGGTTTTCCACCAGAAAATTGTATTTGTAAGTCTTTGGTGGTGTTGGGTGCAACCAGTTTTTTGGCTTTGTGGGTTTTTATTTCATTGTTCTCACGTTGTTTGTATGTATATATTGTTATTAGGTGATCAAGACACTAACATAAAGGTGTCGAAAATTATTGCTGATATATTGTATGCCTTGCGAGCTTTTTGCCCTGTCAAGAGGGCTTCCACCTTCGCTGCACTCTTAAAGGCTGCTAACTGAAGTGGCTTAAGGGCAATTAATGTTGCTAATGCCGGATACCTCTCAATGCTATTAGGCAAACCGAATACAAAGAATCTGCGCTGAAAATCAAGAAGGTAGAGTTTCACAAGCTAAGCATGGAAGAGTGAGAGAACAGCGAACGACCTATGACCGCAGTTACCAAAACGTGATGAGAGGGTCGGTGCTCTGTAATTAAGAATATGAAGCCGTACGTCGAATGATTTGGCATTGAGTGACTATTGCGGACTGTTGCAGACGAGTGAAAACGTTTAATAATAATAAATAAGTTTGTTGCATATTTACAACTGGTGTGGAAAGGGCGACATCGGCTGCTGCAACCAACATTTTGAGCAATGAGAGATTAGTAAGCAGAACGTCGCCGTGAGGACCTGTGTTGGGTTGGGACCCAACTTTGCAAGGGGCTGGGTAAGAGAAAAAAACTGCACAAATTGTCGGCTAAGAGGAAAAAACATCATTAAAATCTTTGCATAAGTTTAGAAAAGTGTGCTTGGTTAAAGTACTGAAGTAAAATAGTGTCGACCTGAAAATTACTGGATTTCAGGCACTTGCCTTTTGACAGAGATGTGCTGGGTAGAATATATAGGTAATGCCACTCTTTCTCTGACAACGCTAACCATTTTGGATGAAACTACTGCCGGGTTTCAACGATTTATCACCAGAGGGCACTGTCGTCCAGTAACAAGAAGTGCAAAGCATCATGGGGATTGAAACTATTTAGCGTAACTAAATCAAATTGGTCACGATAAGAATACAAAATTAATAGCTTAAAAACTATCGTATGTCACATTAGAACATTAAAATAATTTTCAGAAAGAACAGAACTGTCTGATCAAGCTTTACTTTTTTAATCCAACATTCAATTTTAAAACGGATTGTAGTTACTAGTGATGCTAAGTAAAGAGCATGGTTTCGTTTTCGAGAAGTGTGCTGAGCGGCTGCTTAGGCTTAAGCTTTTTCCGTGGTTCACGTTTCTTGTAAAGAGCTGAATAGGATTTGAATCGAACACAGAATAAGTTCTTCAACTACGGATGTTGGCCACGAACGAGTATTTCGTCAGGTATTTCCGAATGTATTGTCACTACTGCCGTGGTTACCATGGTAACGATGCCACCATTTTTTATTTTCAAGTTTCGCCGCCTACGAGCACCTGACAAGTACTGCCCTCTGGTGCCGTTGATGGAAGCAGGTATTATTTTATTCCATGTTTTCCGAAAAGCGTCACTACCTATCTATACCTTGGAGGTGTAATTCAGTGATAGGCCAGACAATGGCCTTAAAAAAAAGAGGAAAACGTGTTCACCCTGCAATTGCCCTTTTAATATGCTCGACAATCCTGTTTGGCCACCATGAGGTCGACGGAACGTTAACACTTACTAGTGAAAAGACACTGGATTTGCATCTGTGGTGTGGACGTAATTGAGAGAATAAATGCCAAGTCAAAGGACTGTTCTTTTTTTTCTACCTACAACGCAACTTTTAACTGAACTAAGTTGGACCAATGTGACCGCAAGCATTCTAAAATAAGCCATATAGTGCTTGTCGGACGCAAGCAACATCAAACATTTGACCTAACCTTCACATGTTTTGTAGTTTCAACCAAGATTCTGTGTAGTGGTCGGCATTAAATGTTCAAAAATAATGTTCAAAATTGATCCGGTTCAGCCATACGAGCATTGAATTGCTCCGGTTGACTTAAGGCTCAAAGAAATTAATAAAAATAAATTTTAGAAATGCAAGCGCGATGGGAGCGCTAGATGTGAAGTTACCGGTGGCTGCAATGGCTGCAGGGGAGATGGGCAAGGTAGCGACATTTTTCAGTGTAAAAACCAACGAACTCTGGTAATATAATGGTTGAACTCGCAACAGATGTTACTAGTGCGTACATAATTAGTGGAAGGTAATGCCAAACAAAAGGACTAAGTTGCCCAAGGGTGCATGCGAAGTGCAACTTTTAAACGAACTAAGACCGAGGGTACACGGAGGTTTCTTACGTCGCTTTATCTTACGTAGACGTAGCTTACGTCGATGTAGTGCTTAGAGCGCTTTAAGAACCTCCGTGTAACCACCTAAACCCACTTTCAAGTCGCTTTATCTCAAACCACATCGATACGTCGACGTAAGGAGTTCAAGCGCTCCTACGTGTATGTGTACCCACCTACGTGTACCCACCTAAAACCCATTTTCTACGTCGCTCTAAGGACTGCTTCCTTGTGATTGGTCGAAAAGAGCGCGCGTAAACGTCACGAAACTAGGACGGCCACATGTCACTTCGTTAAAACGAAGTCGAAAGCCAGCTAGCTCAATGGGGACTTGGGAATAAAGAGGGGTTTGCTTGATGGGGGGATTGGATAAACGCGACGCAGGGACCCCCGCTGTCGTTTTAACTCACTCCAACTACAACCTCCGTGTAACCACCTCTCTCCTAAAGCGATGTGAGTTCAAGTCGACGTAAAGTAAAGCGACGTAAGATAAAGCGACGTAAGAAACCTCCGTGTACCCTCGGTCTAAGTTGGACCAATTTTGGCCGCAATTATTATGAACTAAGCCGAATCGTTTGTTTGACACAACCCACATCATTTCATGCATGGTGGGGATGTCACGCTAACACATCCCAATGCTAAAAGTGTCGTCGTTATATACCGTTAATCTGAAAACCCACGCACGTCACCGTGGGTTAATTTTGATAACCCACACTTTTTTGATAATCCACACTTTTTCGATAATCTCAAAATTTTATGGGGTCCGCATAACCCTTAATGCACCATTACCATCTTTTCATCAAGACACACGCTAGTGTGTCTCCCGCCAAGATAAAACGATAACATCCAGATAATATGTACAGTATATATGAGCATGGCGACCACTAGACACGTTGTGTCTTTACAGCAAAGGGAGTTTGGCTGTTTTCAGGCATGTGAGGATAAATAACAATGCGACAGAAAAGGCTGAAACTTGTTTGATCGGGAGACTTTGGTCGCCTGACATAAAAGTCACTGTTAGACCCATAGCTTAACGTTTTCTTGTTGAAAAAACGACGTGAATAACGTTGATATTTGCCTACTTCTTACTACTAACGCTTTTTTTTTATATTACGAAAATAAATTCTTCCATGCGGTAAATAAAGCTGGTTCTTAGCTCATTTTACAGGTATTGCTCTGGAGATGTGCCCTTTTCATATGGACCTTTCTAATTGGTCAAATGGTTCAGGGGTTAGGGAGCTCCAAAGGTCCAAATTGATTGTTTTACATTGTTTTAAACATTGTTTTTATGCAACAATGCCAAACTGACAATTAAAGAAATTCATGCGTTTGCAAGGAGATAATGCAATACTGATAAAAATGCTAATCAAATGAAAAAAGGTGACTGCTGTCCTCAAAATCTAACGAAACCAAAAAAAAAAAAAAAGAAAAAGAAATGGACCAGAAACTAGTTTGGCATTTCCATTTCATAATTACTAAGAAAAAAATGGATTTCATCAATTTGGACCAAAAATTACTGATATCTACCCCAAAACAAAACTTGTTAAGGATTCCCGCCAAGCTTTTCGGCCGTGTGAAGTCGTGATATCAAACACCAAACTCTTTCGCCGAACTAATCCCACCGGCTAATACTTCAAACGTTAAATGAAATAATTGAAAATTGCGCAGTAAGCAATTTTCAGATATTTCATTTAACCTTCGAACTATTACTTGGTGGGATTAGCTTGGCGAAAGATATCACGACTTCACACGGCCGAAAAGCTAGGTGGGAATCCTTAACAAGTTTTGTTTTGGGGTAGATATTACACTACACAACAAAAGTTCAGACTTTCGATTAATCACTACACTTTCGCTCACTTGCTAGACTTACCGTTCAAGCAACGCGTGCAAAACTACGGACAGAGCACGGACAGAGATTCTAGTTTCTCAATTTTGTCACGAGAGCGCAACCTGCGGAAAAGACGGTTGAGCCACGTGACCAGCGCCTGCCTCAGAGTGTAGTTAAATAAAGCGCTATTGAACCGGCGGTCCTGTCAGCGTTTCACTTTCATTATCAACGCGGTAAGTTCAGCGTACAAACATATTAATTATTCTGGCGTTCACCCACTTCAAAACTATATATGGATACAATTTCTTGCTGGGAAATTTATGAAATGTAATACCATGCATGTGTGGTTTGCCGCACTGTCGGGAATCAATCTATCAGCCTCCGTGAGCGCACGACACCACCATCTTGGCTTTGCCCGGAAGTAGAGGTGGTGAAGCTTTAGTTCGTAGTCGCTTCCTACAGATGGCGCAGCACGTTTTGATCGCGCATAGCTATAGACGGAAAGTTGCGCAGATTTCGGAGAGAGTGAATAGGGCTTGTTCAGACAGTATACCCAATTGCAAGACCAGCGTAAACAGGAGCACTTGCGACTGGTGACATTTTTCACGGTACCAACGCGGAAATGTCGCAAGCTAAGCCTAACCCGGAACCTTTTGTCCCGACGATACAAAACCTAGGCTACTGGCACTTTGAAATACACCTAAAAACCTACGAGACACAAGCGAATAGCACGTTTTAAACTCTCATCTTATTTAAACTAATAAAGTAGGAAAAAACTGCAGCTTTACCTTAAAACGCAAACATCGGTAACGGAACGTCTCTCCCTCTTCGCTCTGACTTCGTACACAGGAAACTTGTAACCTGGAAGTTTCCGTTCAGGAATTTACATAAGTCGCATGTAAAAATTCTTAAATTCATTACGATTCACAAATATAATATACAAACAAAAATCTTTAAAAACTCAAATTAGTCGTTAAGTTAGCTTGATGTCGCACCTTACCATTAAAACATATCCGTGACTACTCGGCAGTTACTTTCGATAATAGCTCATTTGCTCGAAACGGCACAGTCCAATTCTCGGGGGATGGAGGGGGAGGGGGATCAATACTCGTGTTTCGCACTTGTGAGGTTCCCCCCACCCCCACTAATTGAACCGCGCCCTTAATTATCGACGGTAACAGCCGAGTAGTCACGAATATATATTACTTAATCATTTTATGTACTTTCTTTGTCCGAAAGTGTGTATACGTCGCTACCGATTCTAGAAAGGCGGTATTCAGTACCCTTTTCGAATGATACCTACACACCCTGCCTGCCTTTTCTAGCAGTCCGGTAAATTCACGATTTTCTGGCTTTTTTCTAATCGTTAATAAAAATGCGCATATCAATAGAAGGGGGGATAGCGCAATATCTAATACAGTTGTGATGGAGTTTACGCTCCGTTGAAGTGGGTGTAGTGAGGTGACATTACTGGATACAAATAGAAAATGAATAGAAATTAGAACAACATCGCCTCGAAGCCTATTTGGAAAAACATCCATCGACGAATAGTACTGATTTTCTAGTCTCCAAACATTTTCCTCATATTTATTTATTTATTTATGTGCTTTCTCGTTTCATTTACATGAAACGTACCATAGAGCACAACCAGGAGTGGCGTGAAGGATAGCCCGCAGCTCTCGAAGAAGCGTTCATGATACTTTTACCACGTTCCGTCCCTTATCCTGGGTCTTCTCGTCTGAACAAACCACGTTACAAATAATAAGGGAGCGTTTACGCAACGACTCATCTTTGCATTCTCGCCGCTAGAAGGTAGGAATCATCTGAAATTCCAACATGGCGGCGGTTTTAGCTCTTCCGACTCGTAACGAAAACAGTTAATAATGTGAGTTCAGAAGCTACTGGTAAGATTGAAAATAAAGAGGAATGTTTTCTTATTGTCACGGATTATTAGACTGTAAGCATTTACTCAAATTATGTCGGATTTAGCTAATTCAGGTAGCGCGTCACCATGGCAACCACACCTTTGCCATCGCGATTAAATTCCAACCGCGAGAACGCAAAGGCGAGTCGTTACGTAAAAATGCAATCTTAGGGTGGGTTTAGGCAATAGCAATTTTCTCGCTCTAGCTTTTACTTGGTTAATACTAAATCTGCTGGGTGCTTCTCGCCTATACCAGAACGCGCAACTTTCGAGCTGTCTAAACGTAGTGATCATGGCAACGACGCGGACGCAGATCTTCTTCTCGTGCCTCGTGACAACACGTACGATGACGGCGTCGGTTTAGTTTTCTTGTCGTCATCAAGAAACCAATTTTTACCGCTGTACAAGACGGCGGACTGATTTCTGAATGCCAGCATTCGATGGTTTGTTTTCGATTCGGTAACCCAGAAATGGACGCCGTGTTGGATTTTGAATTCTCGTTGCGAGCAGCTATTTATTCTACCGTCGTCACATCACCGTATTCTCCCATGAGCTGTTCCTTGTGGGAGAATAGCACATTTTGGAAATGCGAGAAATGAGAACAATGTTGTAGCAATAATGTTTAAAATTCCTGTTGTACTTTGTTTTTTATCCGTGTTGGTATTTATAAAACATTAAAAATTTGTTACTTATTATCGCATTCATTTAGTAGGAACTGGAAACTAATCGTAAATAAATAACAGTTTGACTAGCAAATAGCCGTCGGCGAGCGATACGGTCTCGTTGCATAAATGCGCCCTGAGCTGTATTAACCTTATGGATAGGTGTGGAAAAAAAATATTACTTATGCCACAATAGGGCACCTTTATGCAGCCACTCGCTTTTGCATTCTCGAAGCTAGAAGCTAGAAATCATCTAAAATTCCAACATGGCGACGGTTTTATGTCTGCCGCCTCGCAACGAAAACAGCAAATAACGTGAGTTCAGAAGCGTTTGGGAAAATTGTCTCGTCATGAGGAATTCTTTATATTATTGGCACGGATTATAAGCCTGCAAGTATTTACTCAAACGATGTAGGATTTAGGTAACCCATTTAGCGTTGTTACCATGGAAATGTCACCTTTGCCATCGCGATTGAGTTCTAGCTGCGAGAATGCAAAGGCGAGTCGCTGCTTAAACGCGCCCTTAGTCCGGCAACAGCCCAGCATGTGGCAACTTTGTTTGCAACAGCGTTGAACGATCATAATGCGAGGAAGGAGATGGGTTCTTCGTGACAAAGGTCGACTGAGGTAGAAATCGTGTGTTTCGCCTCCTGGCTCAACGCCGATTCACGCACATGCCTGGAAATTGACCCCTCTTAGCATTCGTTGGTGAAATAACTGCGGCCTGGATCCAGGAAACGAAAACTCCAGCTTCAATCCGGACGACGGTTGTGACCAGGGATGGAATACGAAGCGCAGTTACAACATGGACACTCTCATGTCCTACGGGCAAGTATGTAAGGCGTGCCAAACAATGGGCGCCCTCCCCCTCCCCAGAGTAAACTAAACATGATAGGAAAAAATGAAAGCATCGATAGGTAGCACATTTTATTATGGCTTTACACTGACAAGCTCAATCTTTAGTGTTCGTTTCACTGGCGTCACGAACAGATTGACGACAGCGGGTAGGAAGACAAAAGTAATTCAAAAGACTTCGTGTTAACTCCATCACCCGAAGCACAACATCGATCTCCATCTTGGTACGACTAAATCCAGAAGCTTGAGGTTTAGACAGCATCCTTCTTTCAACATTGTCCTTCATGATGGATCCGAAGTTTTCACAGACATTCAGAATGGGAGAATAACGGCCACTCTTCATTACCACGGAAACGCGGAGCATTTTGAGTTACTTCACTTTTGTTTACCTATACCCCGCTATCTACAATCTGTTCGTGACGCCAACGGTGTGAACGGTGTGAGCTTGTGAGTGTAAGCCCACAATAAAAGTGCTACCCGTCGATACTTTCATTTTTCCCTATCTTGCTTAGGTTACCCTGGGAAGGGGTGGGCTATCATTGTTTGGTACCCTGTATTCAACTCCTGGCGAAAGTTACCACTCAGACCGAGAAATAGGAGCAGTTGTCTTTTCTTTCTTTCTCAGATTAGTGAATCTTGTATTCTCACGATGCCACCCCCCCCTCCACCTCACAGACTTTTCTCATTGCGTTCCTTCCTTGTAGAAACCCGGACCACTGCTCTGTGACTGAGGTTGGCGCTCATTGCCTAGCTGTCGACGCACCATTAAGTGTCAGTCCCCCTCTCCATTTTTTTTTCACCACTGTATTTGTTTGTCATCACTGAGAAAGATTGAAGAACGGCCACTATAAGTTCAGCTGAAACCCGTAGCGAGGGTCCACCCCAGTAGTGCAGTGGGTAGAGCGTCTAACTTAGTATACGGGACGTCCGAGGTGCGAGTCACAGTCGGGGCAGGCAGTGTGCTTCGTTCACCCACTGCCTTGCGATTTCCTCTTCAAATAAATTAAGTTTTCCAACCCAAAAAAAACATTTCTAGAAAATTAATTATTTTTTTGAATTAATTTTCTTTTTTTGTACCTGGCCCCCCCCCCCCCCCCCCCGTATGAGGCCGGTTTAAAAGAGCATTGTTGTGATTTCCCTTTGCATGAAAATACTGTGATTTCCCGTTAGCAGTGACCCAAGCTTTTATTAGATTTATTTAGATCCGGGGTTAAGAAACATAGAGGCCTAGATCCCTTTTGCATGAAAAGATGGTGACTGGAAAAAAACATGACGTCATAGTAGTTTGCATCTTTGTTGCAAAATCAGTTCGAATCATTACTTATACAAACAAACAAAAGAATTAAAATTATTAAGATTCCCTCTGCGGACGTCAATACCATTGCGAACCCACAAACAAATATTACGATCTGAATTATATATATATATTGAAGAGTGGGGCAGGATTGTGAAAATTTTGACTCAATGCGACAGGGAAGGGGGTTCAAAATGAGAGCCGAATTTGCGTGGTGTTGGTTGGGTATAGCCCCTATTGTACACATATAGAGTTGGTATTGTCTCTACTTTATTTATTAAAGGGGTCTTCATGGTGTTGTAGGTATACTCGTAATTACTACCCTCTTTCACCCTGGCGCCCGACGGGCTCCTTAAACGCCCATTATGCAGAAAAAAAGAAGGGAATCAGATAGTTGAAAAAGGTCTTGAATGCTGATCGTAACCATGCCACCGGAGACTTTACCACTACCTGTAGGCATCAGACGGCGGCCAGTCACGTCATCTCGCCTCTGTTCTCTTGCCGTGCATCCGGTTGTTAATATTACGACTGCTGTTATTACGATTACGTTTATTCCCTCAACCCATACTATCCAGGTCTGTCACCCCTTTAGCCAACTAGCGCTTGAACTCGCCCAAGTATCCTACCGTATTAGAAACAGTCGCGGCTAGTGGCTGTGCTGGTCTAACAGCCAATAGGAAAGACGGATATGACGATTTGAATCCCCCCCCCCCAACCCCGTCAACTGTCCGTACAGTGCTGAACAGCGAGTTCGACCTACATACTTGATGTAGCTCGCTCTAATCTGTCAACTAGAACATTCAGGAATCGCCAAACCTCAGAAGGGTTACAATCGTGGACTCGAGCACTTGATGCGCGAGCTACTAGCTGTATCTATCCCGCCTGCGCTTAAAGTAGGCAGACAAAGAAATTAAGAATAGAGCAATGCGCGCCAAGTTTGTTGGCTAATGCGATTAACCTTGGCAGCCTTTCCCTGATTGGACGATATCACTACTTTCAAAGGCCGACTCTTTTTTGGAAACTGGGCGGTTTCTCTTGTACCAGTTTTGGTTATAGTTAGATTATTATAATTAATGCAAAAGGGTGTGTGGTATCTTATTTTTTTTTTATTTGATTTTTCAAAAACGAAACCGAAATGGTCAGGGCCCATGCCTTGAGCTGCCTGTGGACAACGCAATCAGAGGAAGGATCACGGGACCATGCGCCAAGCCTTGTTAGGGGTCGTTTCACTCTCAGAGACGGTACTAAATACTCCACAATTACATGGAACGGCGTTTTGTTTTTAGAACCATTGAGGCGTAATTAAATTAATAAACGAACCTATTTCATCCCTAATTCTCTTCTACGCATACAAGTAAACAGTGTGTTCATCATACATTGCATGAAACTTGACACAAGATAGGTGTAGGAACATCGGTGTTTTATAGAACATTTTTAAACCCAACATGTCTTTTTGTTTAAAGCGAGACACGTTTTCCTTCAAACCAGTGGCTACTGTCGGTGCGGAGTGCTTCATACTTAAATTGGCTGCAACACTAGGCTACTCTTGGCTACAGGAAGTCATCTGCAGACAGTCTCAATAGGCATGCGAGAAGCGTTTTTTTTTTGGGGGGGGGGGAGGGGGCAACGGTCCCTTACCATGCTGTAAGCTCTAGGCAAAAGAGGAGTCCACCGAGATACCGTAGAAGATGACCGGAGAATTAGTCAAGATCCGTTGTAATCCAGTATAATCCACTCTGTCGCCATAGTCTCTTGTCGGGAAGCATTTGTCTCAATCTAATGGAAAACTGGTTTTTTTGTTGGTTTTGTTTTTTGCACATACTCTTAAGAACCAGTTTACACCGCCGATCAACTCGGTTAGATTTAAACACGCCCTTTCCTGAGCAACCGTGCTCAACACCGACAAAATTCTCAAATTTGGCACAAAGGAGTCCACCGAGATACCGTAGAAGGTAACTTAATACCGGAGAATTATACTATTTTAGGTTCTGGTTGGCCACTCGAAAAGCTGTATTTTATGATCGTTTTCAATCGCCTGTCACGCATTTGCACTAATGTTGGCGGTGACTGGAACCTTGTACACGCATTGAGCGGCTGGCGTACATAATGTCTGCGGCGTTAGGCCTAATCCTAACTTTGGCTGTTGGTACGGTTTTTGCTACTGACAAGATACGTCTTACCGTTCTCCGAGATAGTCCAGTGGCAATGCCGGCCTCTTGAATTTGTTGTTTCAGCATCCGTGTTGAGGACAGAGCCTTGATGTATTTGAAGACATTCCAAACAATATTCCTAGCCCGTAAATTCAAAGGTTTTTCGCGTTGGGAAAGCGATGAAGCGAGCGATACGGTAGCCATATTGGTTCGTCTGCTCGAAGAGAAATTTTACCAGGCGTGATCAATCCATTTTCCGAAAATCCGCGCGAATGGCCAACCAGAATCTAAAATAGTATAGTCAATGCCCGTTGTAACCCAGTATCATCTACTCTATCGCTTGTTAGAAGCATTTGTTTAACTAATTAAAAACTGGGGTTTTTATTTCACACACTCTCAAAAACGGGGTTTCTACCAACCCGGAGAACCTTAAAAACCTGGAAAACTCGGGGAATTTAAACTACATTTGAAACCCAGGGAATTTTCAGAATTTACACGTAAAACCTGGAAAACTCAGGGAAAAACAAAACCACACTTTTAGGGCTAATCCATAGTTACATTCCACATATCTTGTTAAGACATTGTGGTAAAATAAAATATATATCCTTGTACTTCTGTGTTTACACCTAAAAGTTTATTAAATCGGGAAACTATTTTCCAATTGAGTGAGCCCGAAATACAAATAAAACTGCTCAAATATGTGGAAAAATCTCCTTGCTAAAATTTCAGTAAACATCCTGGATATTGACCTGAACTATCTCCTGGAAGACCGAGAATACTCGGGGAATGTTTTTCAGTATTTTGGTGGGGAACCCTGAAAGAGCAATTTACACCGCCGATCAACTCGGTTAGATTTCAACGCGTCCTTCCTGAGCAACCGTGCTCAACACCAACTTAATTCTCAAATTTGGCAAAGGCGTCACGCATCACATTAACAACACTCACACCACTCTTCAAAACTTTTACATGGCAACAAACAACAAACACGAGGACAAACACCACACAAACACCAGTTTAAACTGATATAAAACTGCGACTTCCTCTCGACCGACCGCACTGAAGCGTAAATAAAACAGACTTGGAAAGTTCTTGAGGCCGGCCAGAAGACAAAATTCAAAATTTCTCTCTTCACTTTTCCCCTCCCAAATCCAATTAGTGTTGGCGACACGTCGGGCTTTGTCAGGAAATTCGAAGTTGCAAATCTTCCGTAATCTGGCATAAACGACGACTAATGTCAGCGCCATGTTCGCTTGCAGCGGCCATAACATGTAACGTAACCGTCTGCCGTCGTCATGGTCGGTCCGTTGATGGCAACCGAGTTATGCTTCGTCGTCGTCTATCTAGCCACCCCCCCCCACCCCACCCACCACCCCATTGAAACGGTCGTGTCATCTTTCGCCCATACCCCCCCCCCCTCGACGGAGACAGAATGATCGCCATGCCGCATTCTTCCAGACAAATGTCCCTGTTTGCGAACGATGTATGCTGTTAACTCTTGGGGCGAAAAGACGAAGTGTTGTGTAAACGATAGAATTACCGTAGCGAGCGCACGATCTTCAGGAGGAATGAGTTTTCTTCAGATAGAAAGGGACTTTTGAAGGGGTATGTGTATATCGACGGGGGTTGTACCCCTCCACGATAATAATACGATAATAATATATATTTACCACCTTTTGTGGAAGGTTACCAGAAGGATTGTGTGCCACTTACACCGGGACAGAAAATTGTAGTGCAAAGTTCCCGAAACAATTAATGCGTCCTCTTCAAGAATCTGTGAAGGGACTGCTTATTTATCAACTTGCGGAACTCAGGTTCCAAGCGTGTATTCGCCCTTTCTGTGTTAAGAGAATCCCAAACATTCACAACCCGAACTGAGAAAAAGTGCTTTCGACAGTCAAGCTGTGAACTCTGAAGCTCTAATTTCAATGGGTGCCTTCTAGTAGAATAGCGGCTGTTGGACAGATCAAAGAATGGGAGATCAACGGAAATCAATGCCTTTAATTTCTTACAAGTAAAGATAAGATCAAATTTATTTCTACGAAGTTCTAGTAGCTCCAGACCAGTCCTCGATAGTCGATGGATGTGGTCCAAATCACGTAGACCCGACAGACTCTTTGTGAATTTACGCTGAAGTGACTCAGTTAGGTCGATGTATCTTGCCAAATATGGGGACCACACTGGTGTAGCGTATTCTAACTGTTGTCTCACATATTTTTCGTTGTTCAGCAATACCATCGGCAAATAGCCTAAACAATTTTTATCGACGCTGGAAAGATAATTGATCATGACACCAAATTGGTGATGCTCATTTTTTCAATATGATGTATTAGAACTGAAATTTCGTGAGTAAGGCAGTGCAACGCAATTTGTGCTACTAAAAATTAATCGTATCGGGTTGTTGCTTTCTCCGCTTGTTCATAAGGTACATTTTGGACGAAAATGCTACAGACTTGATCACAATGAACTAATATTTGACCATTACATCCATGATTTACGGATTATTTTTGGCAATGAAATTAAATGACCATGTGTGACTTTTCGTTTGACTTGAAACCATTATTCTAAGTCAGCCAACCACTTTTTTCAGTACTGAAAAAAATAGACGATAAATCTTGACACAAATATAGAGACAGTAACGGCTTAAGAGCAAATCAGGGCAAGATTTCCACCAAATTTCAGAAAAATTCAGTACAAGTAAGCAAATGTATGATTTACACCCTTCCAAAGATGTCCACAAAAGCGAGTCCTCGGACAACAGACACACTGAAACCTAAGCTCTGGTTCTCCAGTTTGCATCCGACTCGACGGAAACGTAAGCGCAGTAAGATGGATTACAGAACTTCGTGGATCACTGAAATTCACGTGTCATTTTTAGATCGGGAGTTGAATCCGGGTGTTTGGAATGGATCACCAATGAACTACAGGGTTCGTACACGGCCTTGAATTCCTTGAAAAGCCTTCAATATGAAAACTGAAAATTTAAGGCTTGAAAAACCTTGAAAAATTTAATTTTTGTTGTCGAATCCTTGAAATGCATGGCCTTAAATTTTTTGAGTGTACTTTGTTTAGAATGGGGTTAATACTATAAAAGTATTATTAATTTAGGTATCAAAATTACGTAAGTGAATAAAAATAATTTGTTAGCTGAATCATTTCTTCAGTGAACAATGCTCCAGAAAGAAAGAGAGAATTACGTCAAGTACAAGCATCTCCTTGACCATTGGAGTGGGGGGAAGGACATAATGTTCGTCATCGTTTACTACGGTGTAGCTTCCTGTCCTAAAGCACAATGGTACCAACGATGTCATTGGCAAAAAGCTGGAATTTCAAAGATAATTTTAAGAGTTTACCGTGCAAAGAGCCTTGAAGTTGGTTGTCAGCTAGCCTTGACGAAAAGACCTTGAAAATGGTTTCGATTCTTATGTACGAACCCTGACTACACCACTATGCTTAGTAACACACTTAATTCGTATGGAAAATTAGCAGACTTTGCGTCGAGTTGTGGGGGAGGGGGAGGAGGGTTAATGAGGCTGATATGAATAGGTCATCGACAGCTAGGTTATTAGAGCCAACCTCAGTGACAGTGCATTGGCCTGGAATGCCATTGTGCCCCACATTACAGAGATGTTATTCAAACCCCAAACCTAAATCTTATTGTACATCTGTACCTCCTGCAATTGAAAAACCTCGGACAGGCGGATAGAATCATCACCCAATGACAACCTACGTCCTGTGGAAGGTGGAAATGGCGACGATCACCATCAAGATGGTGACAATCAACATGAAAGTGACGGACCGTTGGAGTCCAGCGACACCAATGACATTCTGGAGGGATAACCTCTCCCCCCCCCCCTCCTCCTTCCTCAAAAGTCAGTATTTAGTAATGTTGTGTGATATTGTGGTCTGGTAAATCGGAGGCTCAATCTACAGATCTAGCAATTTCCACAGTCGTGAGGTATTCCCACAAGTGATATTTTTTCGGCACTTGTCACTTACCTTGTCACTTGTCACTTGTCATTTTTAGCTATTCACAATGTTGGAGCCTTTGTGCTTATTATGCTTCCACTAGTGGTAATCGTGCCTGAGTTGTGAGAGAGCTCAGCCTGGTCGCTGGAGGTTTGCAGATCTGGTGGAACCCCTGGAAAGGGGATCTTGGCAAAGTCCCCACCAAGACTGCCGACCAAGGTAGTCTGAGAGGCTACCATGCTCCTTCAGAGGCTATGGGAACTATTCTGGCCAATTCTGGACAATCTTTCGGCCCCTACGATGATCGGAGGTTTCCCGGATCGAATCCCCGGATTGGCATCTCCCTTTACCAGATATTTCTTCTTCACTAAAAGTCTGCGTGGTAATGTTCAAAATTGAGCCGATTCAGCCATACAAGCATTAAGTTGCTTCGGCTGACTTAAGGCTCAAAGTAAAAATTTAAAAAAACAAAAACTATAGAGGATTGAGGCTTCAAGGCGCGTCGACAGCCAGATCATTAGCGCCAACCTCAGTCACGGTGCTTTGTCCGGTTTTCCACAGCGTCACATATTAGAGATTTTTCAACAAACCCCAAAACCACATCTTTTCGTATATCTGTACGTACTGCAAAAATGTAAAAACTCAGGACAGAAGGACATACTCATCGCCCAACTGATGCACTATGTCTGGCGGAAGACCGAAACGGCGACGAATACCACAAAGTTGGTCACAATCAACAAGCAAATGGCGGATCATACATGGCCGACGACATCAATGACATTTTGGAGAGATAACCCCCCCTCTAGAAAGCAAGCAATGAGTAAGTAAGGTTATTGTAACCGATACGTAAACAGGCCAATACTGCCTCTTCTCGGTGACCGCGGCGACAAGTCGAGTGCCATTCCTGGAAAGTGCCTTTGATAGCCGACAACTTAGTGTCGTCTTGTTTGTCCCACAAGGCTTCACTGTAGGCGTCTTTTCCAAAACCTATTATATTTATTATTCTTACAACTTACCTTAGCAGGAATGGAATATTTTCACATGTTCCTTTACATTCCGAACTGAATCCCTACAAGCGAAACACAGTTGAGTTTGTCCATAACCGACAGGGGACGGAAAAAAATGGAAACTTGGCATCTAAATCGATTGCATCTTCCATTTCGCGAAAACATTAAAGTTCCATTTTGTTTGACTTGGCTATTGTCCGACCGTCGCATGGAGGATCACATCATTTTATTTTACCTTTACTTTTGAAAGTAAACTGGCCTTCGACCTTGAAGCCCGTTAGAGTCAACATGTATTGAAAGCTTTCATGGGTCGATTTCGTCAAGAACATGTCTCTAGCATCAAGAAATGGAACCATTATGGGATAAGTGGATTACACAAAAAAAGCTTCGTTAAATTTTCCTTTTTATTTCCTTATCTTTGCCCTTGTCGTCTTGGTATTATTGGAAATGAAATGGGAAGAGAGAGATTTTCTGTAGATGTAGAAAAACCTTTTACCAAACAACGTGATTCTTTTATTTTTGGTAAACAAGTCTTAAAAGAGTGTTTTATTCATCCCACAAATACGCAAGAACCTTCTAGATTTTTTCGGTAGCCATTTTTTTTTTTTTTGTAAAATTGTGAATTGCTACAATCATGAACTGATTAAAGAACATGAAACTCTCGGATTACAGAATGATTATCTGATACTGTACACTGCGTAGTAGGCCACTCCAAAACAATTTCTTTTATCTTTAAATTCAAATCGTAATAATTCGGAAACGCTAGGTTTTCGGCTCCCTCATCACTACACCGAAAGAAAAAAAAATTTAAAAGTATTTATAGAGGTGCCCACCTAGACCTAACGTTTAACATTATAAGTCAAGGAGGAAAATCGCTAATTCCGTAAAAATGGTTTTAGTCTAGTTTAAAATATAGCTGTTTCTATTATTTCATTTGATACTTTCAGAAACCACTAAAAGAAGCTCCTAAACTTTGTTTTCATTTACGGCGCAAAATCGGCGAAAAGTGCTTGGTGGCCGATAAGGGACTGGTCATCATTTATCGCCTGGGGGGGGCGGCGCCAAGCCGGAAGAAATTGGAGGTTATACATTTTTCAGGTCCCGTCAAAAGGAGGGGGGATTAAAAACACGCTGACCGAACTGGAAGACAAAGTCATTTTTGGACCTCAAATATGGCTCTTTCACCAGTCAAAATTTCTGAAAACGCCTCAGCTGTTTCGTCGTGGGCAATCGTATGGTCCACAGCAAGGGAAATCAGCTGAAAAGACAGGTGCAATATTCTGAAAAAAATGCCGTTTCCAAAGACGTTTTACAAAGTAAAATTTCTGTTATGCATTCTTTCAGGCCAATTAAGAGGATTTTTGGGGATTCATAGCATAGGAGTGGAAGAGACATGCCTTAATTCGACTATTTCCCTATTTTCCGTCCGTTTGTGATTTCACACACATACGCTTCTGGCTTTCCTCTAACTGATTAAAGGGACATTCCTCCCAGCGCCATTTTTATCGAACCTCCACATCAAGTTCGGCCCCAAAGATCTATTTACTTACAGTTAGTCTTTCCCTTGCTAAAAATCCGTTTTAAAATGTGGAATTTACGATATTTTCTGTTGAATACTGGGAACTATATTTACTGTGTCCTGCACGTAAATGATCCTTTGCGCGCCTATAATAACCTTCAAGTTTCATTTGCGTGTGCGCATGTACTAATTTAATCGTTAACTAATAATTACTATGAGATCAAAAATCTAAAAGACTAATGCGGTAAAAATTAAAGTTACTTATGCCCTTAGATTGCCAAAGAAAATTTATAATATACTAGCCTAAAAAATTAGAAATTCTGATGTTAAAATACGAAAATCTTTCCGATTTGTGACGACACAATCTTTAACGTGATGCTGTTTCGTACACTATTCCCAAAGCCAACTGAGATAGTAGCTGCGTTCCTCGCTGCAAGGAACGCAGCTACTATTTATTTCAGTTGACCTTGGCGATGGTAACAAGTGCAGAGGCGAGCTGCACGTGACTGTTAGAAGGAGGCGGAATGTTATAAGAATGTTGAATGTGCCTTTATGTAGTCTACTGCCAACAGTTATCAAATATTAAACGAATACTAAACCTTGTGACTTGGAGTTTTACATCGTTTGTTTTGATACTGGGATTAATGTTAAGAGACATCCGACATAAACAGGTGTCAGTGTTTAGGCCAAGCGAATTTTTAAAACGCTTGCTTTAAGCAGGCGACACGTGCTCCGTCTGCTTGCAATCGCTTGAGAAAATCCCATTTGAATCGAGCGGTGAAACGTCATCTTTCTTCCCGCATTCCACAGCTGTGTGTGTGAGATGCGCAAGCGCCAGAAACAAAACAGCGTCGCCCGAGCCTCGCATGGCGTAGCGGGAAAGGTATCACCGTAACCCAAGTACCGTTAAGAAAGATGACGCCACAACCCTACATGAAGCGAGATGTCGCTGCTTCTCGTACGGTATACATGGCTTAAAAGACGTTGTTGTTCTTTGTGATTGCGATGCGACTATCAAATCAAGCGATATTTTATAAGTCTTAAAAGGCTTTTTAGAGCCTTAGCTAGTTAAAAAAAATTGAAAAGTTAGGGTCTGGTATTCCTTTAAGGCGTAACAAGTGTTCTTAATAAAAAAAAAAATACCACGAAAATACACAACGTTTAGGGAAAGGACTGCACAGTTTTCAAATCATTATTAAAAAAAAAACATGATTAGTCCTTCATTCAGGTCACACCCTATTTCCGAAACGGAGAAGAGAACTTACTGTTCCACAAGGGTAACATATGAGTGGCCTATGAAAAAAAAATTCAAAATGAAAAAAATCGCCAGTGATTTAACTATTGAGTATGCAGGTGGTGCTGATGCACCATGGTCCAAAGAACCCGACGATCGACTTATTAGCAAATAGCAATATTCGTACCATCCCTTCTATGCTGTCTTATTACGTACTGGTTTTTTTTCCGAACCCATTTATGACCTAATAGAGATTTTTTATTGCAAATTCACAAATGTTATTGTTGTTTTTTTTTTTTTTTTGGCATTCCTTTATTATTGCGTATTTTTATTAGATCAGGGTAATTCCTAACCAGAAAACAACTTCAGGGTGGCGTTCACAGGCTCATGATGGAATTCCCTGATTTTTCCAGGTTTTCTAGACCGACATGACATTTTTCCCTGTTTTTTTTTTCGGTGGAAGGAATGTGCAGTACAAGAATAAAAAAAATATTTTTTTCACATTTCGCTCAAATCACAATAGCTATAACAACTGAGCAAAACTAGAAACGCACTTAACACGTTACGTTCCATGTTAACTTAGGCCTAAGGAGTTTTCGCTTTATCTGAAATGAAACAAGAAGGTCATGAAGTTTTAACTGAAGTAAATTAAAGGTTTTAGAACTAAAAGATGAAATTCGAATTAGCTATTCTTTATAAATGAAAAAAAAAAACTTTCCGGAAAATGTTGAAATTTCCCGATTTCAGTAAATGTTCATGAAATTCCATGAGTTTTACCTGAATTTTCCAGACTTGATAAATTCCCTGAATTTTCCAGATTTCCCCAGTAGAACGCCACCTTGACCTTAGTGAAGAATTTATGGCGTGCACAGAACGTGGGCGGGGAGGGGGGGGGGTGCCCCTGCCGTTTTCGCAAAATGTCCTTATTGGGAAAAAATGGCCTTTTGTTCCGAAATATTTTGGTGGGGCAGTGGCTGAGAAACGGCCGAAATGCCAAAAAATGACCTAATAAGGTGCAAGGCTGGAAAAAAGTTGCAGAAAAAGGTAAAAAGAAGATGGCAAAAAAAAATAAATAAATAAATAAATAAAATAAAGATGTGCCCAAAAGAAAATGTCCACAAAAAACAACTTACTGTGCTATTTTAGTAAAAGTCGCCCTGCCCTCGGGGGTCTGTCCACGCTACTGTCAAGAATGTACATCTACAGTGCAAAACTAAAAATTTAAGGGGAACCCATTATTAGGGTCTAAATATAATTTGTTACGCAACAAATTAGTGATGTGCTCATCACGGTTTATAGCAATGCTCGTATTTTAACTTTTCGAGTGCACGGGTGGGAGAGGCCTATCTTTCGTTGCACCGGGGTGTTGCAAATCTTGTATGTAGTCAATGTTTACTGCGGCCCGTGGCCTATTACGTCTTCATCTGTCTAATCTATCGTAGTTAAATTATCTATGTGTCGTAATTTCATTTCCGGTTCCTGTCTCTGAAACCTTCTATAGAAGTTTCCATTTCCCATAATACCCTTGTTATTTCGCGGTTGTCAGGGGTAATCAAAACGTATATAAACAAAGGAGCCAGCACGCAAAATTACTTAGTCTTCGGGCCAGCCACCCGGCTGGTCCTCCTCGACCCCTGCTAGGTCAGCTAGTTAGAGGAATGTTTGCTATATAAGCCTTTAGTAGGCCTGTTTTTACGAACCCTTAGTTAGGGTAGTTTCCGTGGTTAGGTCCAAAGTAGGCTCAGTTTCTTTCTCGGTCTCAAACCTAAAGTTTTGGCCCTAGAATTCCCAAATTCACACTAGACCTCCCTCCCATTTAGCTTGCTTTTCCGTTACGACCCAGCTTAACTTGTGGTTAGTACTAGGAGCGTTTTCTCGTTGGGCTTTCGGTTTTAGTTTTTTTGCTTTTCCGATACTTTTTCGTTCCACGTTGGAAAGCGGCCAATGTCAGCTTTTCAAAACGAAGGACGAGTGAAGAGGGGTTTGAGTAAAAGATGCAAAACAAGTTTTCCGATTTATCATCTAATACATCACGTAACCACAGACTAAAAAAGATGAAATTTAATTTTCGTCGATTTTATTAAATTTTTATTTTTCCTTAACGAAATCAAGTTTAGGGAAACGGAGGGAAGGGTTGTAGCGTGGTGGGAAAAGTGAGCGAGGAAGAAGGTCGAGAATAAATGTCAACAGCATACTATGCGTATTATCCCAGGAGATCATAAATGCACACACGTCAGTAGGATGTTGGAGTAACTCGCTTTGTATTCACCCCCACCCCCCTCCGTCACAAGGGTATTTTGGAGAGAAGCTGCAGATGTAGTTCCTGCCCTGACAAAAAAAAAAATAGTGCAGTTTTGACCTAAAAAAACTGCAGTTCTAAAATACAATTTTATAGAACACAAACTGCAATTCTTAATTACTGCAGTGTATCAAAGAATCTGCAGTAATTAAGAACTGCAGTTTGTGTTCCATACAATTGCACTTTTTGAACTGTAGTTTCCAAAAACTGCAGTTCTACATAAAAACTGCAGTAAATAAAAAAAAAATACAATTCACGGAACGACATAGTATGATGAATTAGAATTTATCAGCAATCCATTCCTATTGGTTTGACTCAGAAGATTATTAACTTACATACTACCTACTTAACCTTATTAACCTAAGTACTCATCATGGTACACTTACTTACATGAATGATGTGTACGAGTGTTAATCACCGTGATGTGTACCTACTGACTCACTCGTTACAGTTAATTTGTATGGGTTTAGGATTTGTATTTAAATTACCATCTCTAAAATAAAGCAATGCTGATCTTCACTTTAAACAATCAATTGGCCTCTTCTGTTTTAAACTCTGAGAACTGCACTACATATAATTAAAACTTCATCATAATTTAGGAATTGTTAAAAACCTTAAATTTAACAGCATTTCCAACCGCTCGTAAACTGCGGTTTTATGCATAAACTGCAGTTCCAATCCACAGACAACTGAATTTCAAAATTACTTTTAAATACTTTTTAATGCTAATGTTACAATTTTTTAACTGATTTAATTAATTTATTTATTTAGGTAAAGAAAGGCTATGAACCTTATAAATAATCTCGTCTCAGATCACAGAATTTATAAACCATTTGGATTTATCAATCATTACACCAATTGGCTAGTTGCCTTTCTTTATTGTGTCTGGTCTAACGTGGTGGTGGGTAAAGCCTAGTGACTGATAAAATCATTTATAAGATACATACTCAGTTGCCTTACTTAAACAAATCAATTCATTAAATCAGTTTATCAGTCAGGCTTTGTCAGTCATTCGGATTTAGCCACCACCACATTAAACCACACACAAGTTTAAACTTTCAATTGCTAGTGAACTGCAGATACTGCAGTTCAAATCTACAGACAACTGAATTTTAAAGTTACTTTTCAATACTTTAAAAGTGATTTTTAAATACACGTGTCTGTTACTTGGAACTCCACTGCGTAAAACTGCAGTTTACTAGCAGTTGAAAGTTTTAATTTGTGAAAGTTTTTCACACACCTACTTTTCATTTTTTCAAGAAGCCCTTTGATATAATTAAAAAAATACCCTCACTACAAATACCTAACTCCTAACTTAAGACGGATAATTTGATTGTTTTTACTTCGTTTGTAAGTTTTGCCTTTTTTAAAAACGGGACAGAAAGCCAATTCGGCTCGATCAAAAAGGTAGGCCATGTCAGTATGCCTGAGCGGTTAAGACTCCGGCCTTTTGATTTCAAAGGTCGTGGGTTCGATTCCCCGCTCAGGCAGTCTAAGTCCAAAAGGCAACGTAAATAGGTTTGCATCCGTATTTATTTTGCCTTTTTTCACACCGACACTCATATTTTACACATTTTTCACCTTTTTCTTACCACTGGCAAATTTCCACATTTTTTCACACTGGCAACATCCTTGTTGGTCTAAATTAATACCCATAACTAAATTTGTTTAGTTATGGGCGCAAGTAACCAATGTGTTGCGGTGCCTTTCCTCCCATATTAGTTTTTCCTTCCTTTCTTTTAACCAAATGGCGTGTAACAAATGGCCTACAGTGTCTTAAAGAAAGGTATGCGCCACAATTTCTAGTGCGCACCTCAAGAAAGCTTCTGGTATGTCTACCACTTCCGATGGGAAACTACAGCTTGGACAGCTGGAACCGTGTAAGTGAACGACATGGAATGACCCTGAGGCAGCGTTCAACGCCGCTTGGACTAGACCTTCGTGTTTAGCATCTCGTACAACCCTTTGTCCAACGTCGTTTCTCATTTCTAATTACTTTGCGTCGTCCGGCTGTCCATACGTCGTCCTTTTACGATTACTTCGTTGGGAGTTTGGCCGCCAGCAAAAAGAAAGGGGGAAGCTGTTCAGAAATTGGAATTTAATAAGCCGGCTTATTAATGTCTCATTAGCAGAACGGGCGAACGGATGGATGGGCGTGCGGTAGGGGCGTGTTTGCCGCGTGGGCGAATTGTACCAATATGCCATCGGGGTTTCGTTGAATCAAGAAGCCTCC
>JAHWFP010077171.1:0-49592 GCA_023313725.1 Lithobius niger
TTTCATCAATCACCATAATGGCATCCTTCCAACCACACCAAAGGAGCTTGGGACCATCTCCACCCTGTCAACCTTCCTAATCAGCATACTCATTTCCGAGATAATGCAAGCAGCATCAGGATGCCAGGCCTCAGTCCTCACTTCACTCAATTTCTTGAATAAGACGATCAACGCTGATGGGCTTCTCATTCTGGAACCCGTCTTCTCCTCCACAAGTTTTGTCCAGTTCCCACAGCGCTAAGATTCGCTGCAGCAAACTTTCGCCCTTCAGGACCACCATCCTGATTCACTGTTCATTTTTATGTGCTAAGTCTGAGACCTATTTGGGGGACCAATTTTCAACCCCTTTTGGGCGGTGCCCACTGCCATATTGACGAGGTTTACTGTAAATGCTAAATATACAAGTAATGTATATTTTCGTAGCAATAGATAGGGAGAATTGCTGGCTAGCAGCTAAATTCTGTTTCTATTGCTTAATATGCATTACCAGTTTATACACGCCTTGAGCGTTTATGTAAAAGCTAGGACAGGAGTGTGCATGCACACTTTGGGGTTAGGGATCTGGCAGCTGATTAGGTATATAAATCTCTAAGTAATTTAGAAACAGAAGTTAGCTGCTAGCTGGCAATTCTCCCTTTTTGTTTATGAAGTCTCCTGCTTATTTTAACTGGTAATGTCTGTAGACTTACATAGCTTGTCACATTTTAGTATACATCAGAAGCCTTGTGGGACAGTCAAGTCGGTAATAAGTTGCGTGCTATTAAAGGCACTGTTGAGGAATGGCACTCGGCGTGTCGCCGCAGTCGCCGTGCGGAGGTGGTGTTGGCCCGTTTTGCGGGGGGGTTGACCCTCCTGCATGTTATTGGTGTCGACAGCCACATACGGTCCGGCACTTCCTTGTTGATTGTCACCATCCTGATGGTGTTCGTCGTCGTTTCCATCTTCCGCATGACATTGCGCGTCAATTGGGTGATAAGTCTGTCCTCCTGTCCGGTGTTTTTCAATTTTTGCAGTAGGTACAGATGAATGACAAGATTTAGATTAGGGATTTGAATAACATCTCTGTAATGTGTGGTGCAGTGGCAACCCGGACCACTGCACTGTGACTGAGGTTGGTGCTAATGACCAAGTTGTCGACGCGCCATTAAGCCTCAATCCCCCCCATTTTTGTATGTTCCAAATGTATTTGAAGCAGCAGCATTCAACAAATCCTAATTTTCTCTTAATGCCGATCATGATGATATGAAAAATACTATACAAAACCTTGTTAAAATATGTGAACACGGTTATAAGAATGAGGCATCTACGATATGACCAAGGAATTATTATGTTCCACATAAAATATAAGGTGTATTAAAATTTACGTAAAACAGATATAATTGCTAATATAGACCAGTAATTTTGCAACTGCCAGGGAGCAAAGATTCTGTTTTTTCAACTAAAAGCATAGACCTTTGACTTACAAGATGACTATAATTGTGCTTGTAATTGTACTTTACTGTTAATGGCTCAGATGCATGTTAAAAGGGCTTTCATTTGAACCTAATATGAAGGTTTTAGGACGAATTTGGAATACTGATGGTTTTAAGTTGTAAATGGGCGTCTATCAGAGATTTTGAGGCAAAAAAATTGAGCAAATCACAAAAAAGACTTCAAAAAGGAATTCCTTGACTTCAAAAACCCTGAGAACCATGTACTATGTACTTGGTGTTCGAGGTCAACTACATTGGCCATTTTTCACTACGGGTTGTCAGGGGCTTAGCCTACACTTTTTCCATTCAAATCTGTTTTGTAATATTTATAACGCAATGAGGTGGATGTATTTAAAGGTTCCCCCATCCAGCAGGCGAGCAGTTCCTTTTGACATCTTTGGCAAGGATTGAGAGGGATATGTAACGCTAGAACTCTGTAGTAAGACTCAAAGTAACATTCCACCACTTTACGTAAGGAATTTGGTGCCCCACGTTGAACTTCTTACGAATTTACCGCTCTATCAGTCCACAAAATTATTTTTCAACAACGAGAATATGAATATGTGTTTGTCTGCAAGTAGTAAATTTAAATCATTTGCCACAAATTACCATGAGATCAAAATTCTAAAAGAATAATCGAGTAAAAACTAAAATTATTTATGATAACACCATGCTAGCTCAATAGCACCCTATGTGGACATCTTACATAAGATCTTACCAAGTTCTTGTCAAGATCTTACCAAGATCCTGCATAGGATCTTGCAATGTTCTTATTTAGGATCTTTTAGATCTTGGTACAAGATCTTACAACATCCTATTAAGATCCCGTAGGACCTTGTAAGATCTTGTACCAAGATCCTACAAGATCTTGCACATATTCTTCCAAGAATCGATAAGCTACTGTAAGATCTTGGATAGGATCCTGTAAGCTTGTGCAGGAATTGCTAGGACCTTGTACGAATTTTTTTAAGATCTTGCAGGATATTGTAGGATCTTGTCCAGATCTAATTGTAGGACCTTGTAGGATCTTGTAGGACCTTGTAGGATTTTGTGCAGATCTTGTAGAATCTTACTCAAGATCTTGTAGGATCTTACTCAAGATCTTGTAGGATCTTACTCAAGATCTTGCTAAAACATTATTAACAAATTAAAACTTGTCGGACCCCATACTTTTAAAGAGAATTTGGAGTAGGCTATATTTTAATAATTTTAAATTCTCTTACATTATAAATTAAAACAAGTTTTATTTTAGTTTGTAGCTACTTGTCAAAAACATTTTTAACAAATTAATACTTGTCGGACCCCATACTTTTAAAGAGAATTTGGAGTAGGCTATATTTTAATAATTTTAAATTCTCTTACATTATAAATTAAAACAAGTTTTAATTTGTTTTGTAGCTACTTGTCATTTTGTATGTGGCACTATGGACTTATTTGCTTTGTGCTGCTAATTATTATCTTGCCAATTTTCACTTACTCACTGTGTATTTACAAGGTTTTATGATGGAACTGCTAGCATCCGTGATTCTTAAGCAGCTTCCACATTGGACCCCGAACGCGGTGTTTAGGGTCCATTACCCGACTTCTACCCACAGGCAAAACATGACACCCTTCCTTGCTTACCCCTTTCCACACTAAACTCCGACATCGCATCCAGGTCCAGACTTTAGTTAATTTTTCAACAACGAGAATACGTCTGTGTTTGTCTGCAAGTAGTAAATTTAAATCATTTGCCACAAATTACCATGAGATCAAAATTCTAAAAGAATAATCGAGTAAAAACTAAATGATTTATGATAACACCATGCTAGCTCAATAACACGTCACGCTCCTCTACCTTTCACCATACTAGTAAGCAGAATATACTAAGGAAAACATATTTAAAAAAACTGGTCCTATTCAACTATTGTGAAAATTCGAAATGGCGGACCGAAAAGGGATTAAGAAAACTGTTTAAGGGGGGGGGGAGACGAGGCTTAATGGCGCGTCGACTGTTTAAGGCAGTTGTAGCCAAATGCAAGCAACATTTCAATGAAATTTCGTAGGAATATTTTTTGAAATTTGCCTGAACGACGTAGGTACTTTGTTTTATAGCAAGGGACAACCAAAAATGACGTCTAAAAAGAATTACGTCAATTACATCCACACACTCAAACGTATTGGAATAATATTTGGTTTGAATATTTTTTTAAACACGGATGAACGACATATACATTTGATTTTGTGTTGAAAACATTTCTTGAGAGATGGAATCGTCAAAAGGAAATGTCTCCCATTTGAATTCAATAATTAGACTAGTATTAAAAAACGCTTAGGAGTATAAAATACGAATGTAAGCCTTAAAAAACGTAAAGTTCTAAAGGAACCGATATTAAAAAAAGACGTGTGAGCCATCTGCGTCGCACCAATACGTGTAAAAGAATCGCCAGCGTCCAAAAAATAGTGGAAGATCTTTTAGTCTTATTAGTGTGACGCTGATGGCTGTCATATCTTTTTCTTAATATCTGTTTCTTTATAGCTTTGAGTTTTTTTAAGGATTACATCCATATCTTAATCGCTAAAGCGTTTTTTAATATCAATATCTTTTTTCTTCTTGTCCCAGCAAGAATAACAACGAAAAGAAGATTGCCATCACCTTTAAATAACTATTATAAGGGTCTTAGCTGTTTTGATATTCGATTTGAAGCTATAAAATTGAAAATCGGTTCTTTGGTTCGATATCTAGATAACAGAGATCACTCTTAAGCATGGCGGGGCCATAAGTCAAAAGTCTTCTTCGATGCCCATGTTTAAAAATTCCGTGTGAAGTTTTTTGTACTCGGCAACATTCCTTCATTTTAGTGGTTGGACAAGAAGCTAAAGACAATCAAGCATGGAGGACGTTTACACGTCAATTGATAGGTTGACAGAAAAGTCCATCACCCTTGTTAGATCACAACTCGCAAAGCACTTCACGTTTCAAACTGAGCCCTTGAATGTTACAACAAAAGTATTCACTGAACAAAGGATTGTATAGGTTTCAATGAATAATTGTATAAAATTTCCCCAACAAGAAGAACAATAACAAGAATATTGTAGTCACATTAAAATAGCGTTCAAAAGTCCCTAGGCCTTGTTCATAGCTACGTTTTAAGCTATAAAACTGGAGCATCGGTTTATTGGTTCTACGAGTACGTGGAGTACAGCTGTTTATGTGTCAGAATTTGGGCTAATCATTCACATCGATCTAAAAGCCATGAAAAAATTTGGCGCACCAGTCATTCTTAGCTTACAAAGCAAACCAGCTATGGAACCCCCTCGAGATAACCCATAAGGCCCCTTTTTGCACCCCCACAACACCTACCTCTTTGAGGTTATTGACCAACAAATTCTTGCCTATTATGCTAAAAAATAAATTTGTACTTAAATAATTCTTATCACTACAAATCGAACCAGCCGTGGAACGCATATGAAATAAGCCACACAGGCGACCCACGCCCCTGTGCCCCCTTCCTGAGGCTTGACTGACAAATTCTTGCAGATGTAGCCAAAAACATCAGATTTGGTACAAAACACAAATCGAACAAATTGCTTATCATCAGCCTCACAGAGGGGACAAAGGACTGGCACTGGGGGGCCTTGGGGATATCTCATATTTTACAAATCATACTTTTCAGTAGATTTGTTAGTCATTGATGATTCATTGGTGTCACTGGGGGGGGGGGTACAAAGGGGAAGCTTTGGTGGTATTTCAAGGGGATCCATAGCTGGTTCGATTTCTACAGCTAAGAATAAGTTGTGTACCATAATGCAAGTTTTAATACGATCAGTAGGAATTCATCAGGTATCAGCCTCATGGAGTAGGCATAGGGGTGCTGAGGGGCCTTGGGAGAATTTCGTGGGAATTCCACAGCTAGTTCGATTTTTACTCCTAAGAATGAGAAGTGTACCACATGTCATTCTTTTAGCAGTAACTGCAAGCATTTATTGGGGGGGGGGGATTGAGGCTTAATGGCGCGTCGACAACTTGGTCATTAGCGCCAACCTCAGTCACAGTGCAGTGGTCCGGGTTGCCACTGCACCACACAACCTGCATTTATTGGTCAGGCCTCAGGTAGACAGCACAGGGTGAAGGACGAATGTTGTGGCCATAGAAAATACCTCGAGGGGAATCCGTATCTAGTTTGAGTTGTACTGCTATGAATGAATTCTGTATCAAATTTTATGCTATTAGCTCGATCTGCAAGAATTTGTTGGTCATCAGTCTCACGGAGGCTGAGTGTTTGGGGTACACAAACAGGGTGTGGAGGCCTGTGGGAGTATCTTAATGGATTTACATAGCTAGTTCGATTTGTACTACTAAGAATGACTAGTGTACCAAATTTTCTTCTTTTAGCACTATATGCAAGAATTTGTTAGTCAGGACCTAGGGAGGGGAAGTGACAGTCAGGGGGGTTTGGGTGGCCTTAGAGAGTTTCTCGAGGGGCTCCATATCTAGTTCGAAGCTGCTATGAATGAATTGTGAACCAAATTACAACCTTTTAGCTCGATCTGCAGTCATGCATTGGTCAAACCTCAGGGTAGGGAAACAAGCCGATCCGGGGTACAGCTTTGAGGATATTTCATAGGGGTTCCTTGCCTTGTTTCGATGTGTATTGCTAAGAAGGACTTGTTTCACAAATTATGCTATTAAATCGATCCGCAATAATTTGTCGGTCAAGCCTCAGGGAGGGAGAACAAGGGGGGGGGGGGACTTGGGTGGCTGGTTCATTGTGATTGCAAAGAAGGACTAATGTACAACAATTCAAGCTTCTAGCTCGATCAGCAAGAATTTGTAGGTTATCAGGTTCACTGAGGCTGGGTATGTCGGGGAACTCAAAGCACATGGAGGCCTTGGGGGTATCTCAAGGGGTTTCCATAGATAGTTCGATTTGTGCTGATAAGAATTACTTGTGTACCAAATATCATGCTTTTAGCTCTAAGTGAATGATTTTGTTGTTTTATGCTGTACTGGTGAGGGAAAAGAGTCCCAATAACAACAACGACAACAACAACAATGACAACAATAACAGCAATGATAACAAAAACAACAACAGCAGCAACAACAACAACAACAACTACAACAACGACAACAACAACAACAACAAATGGCCATGCTGTGGAGGCCTAATGGATCGGTTGTTGTCCATAAGATTTTTAATCCAGTGAAATAGTTATGACTCAACTCCGTATACGAATTTCATTGGAGTATATCAATTATGGGGGAAACTATCTGGTTTCACATTAAAATAGTGTTTAAAAGGCCATTCTCCTTTTAATACCTACATTTTACGCTATAAAATCGTAAAATTGGTTCATTGGTCTGATATTTAGGTGAGAACAAAAATTCCACAACAACAATATTGTCGCCAGTTTAAACCAGCATTTAAACGGCTTTAAGTCATGTCCATCCCTACGTTGTTAGCTACAAAATTTGGACAACGGTTCATTGGTTCGATATCCAGGAGAACAACAGAAAGTCCCCACAACAACAACAACAACAACAACAACAACAACAACAACAACAATATTATTGCCAGTTTAAACCAGCATTCAAACGGCCTTAGGTCATGTCCATACCTACGTTGTAAGCTACAAAATTGGAACAACAGTTCATTGGTTCGATATCCTGGAGAGGACAGAGAGTCCCCACAACAACTACAACACCAAGAAGAACCTGTGGACATGGAACGGTTCAATTGTTACCTTTAAAATTTGTAATGCGGTGAAATAGTTACGCCACGACCCCAAATGCCGAATTTCGTTGGTCTATGACAATTATTCTGGGCGAAATTAAAGGATTTTAAAGTTTGACGTATACCATGGAAGTTTGTGCTGAGGCTTATGGGATTATGTGGACTAACTTGAGCAAAATTGAAAAGAAAATTCTTATAACTTACGCCAAACAACACACAAGCATTATTTTTCACTATATCATAAAATAATCATCATGTCGGTCCAAAATGGGATCAAAAAATAGTTTGTGTTAGCTAGGCAATTGGGTGTTACCTTTATCAGTCAGTTGTGGCTTGACCAGTGACCCCAGGCTGATGCAATGGCTGCCGTATTGCATCAGAAGTATTTTGGGTAAAGGGGTAGTAAGGTAAATAATTCCTACACTGGGGCAGAGCTTAGGTACGTCCTCCACAGCCTTGACGTTGCTATGTAGGAGTATACGGGTGGCAGGACAAATAATACGACAGTGGTAGAGTTCGATACCGTCCCCAGTTGGATATTCGGACACTTTTCCTACAGCTAATCTACTTATTAAGAGGAAGGAGTGTTGTACGAAAGGAACAGAAGGAGGTTTGTTCGGTCCATATAGTTGCAGTTTATTCCTCACTGTTATTTTGGGATCAATTCCACTCTCTCACTCATCAGAACGAAAGAATCTTTTCAATGTCATCCCACACTCCAATCTTTAAGTCGGTTTCGTTAGCAAAGTCCACCAGTGATTAGGCTTATCAATTGAATGGATCGATCCTTGTGGTTTAGAACAAGCTCATCAAAAATTACCATAACTCTGCAGTCAGCGGTAAAATCTACATTCATTGGGTTTGCTCTTCACAACAGAGATCATAGTAGTCAAAAGGCTATTGTGCGAATAATGTGGAAAAGTATAAACGTGGTTTCTGTTTGAGATATCACAAGACATGGCGTTTTTCTATTAGGTCCCTTTTGCAGAAAATAGTGGCCGAGCATGAACAATGAAGATGGGGAAAGACAATCGGTATTACAGCGCATGCCTTACTGGGTCGTGGGTGAGTAGCTAATAATAGGAGTGAAAAAGGGAGTACATTGTTTCATTACATTTAAAGTTGTCATAACCTACAAAGGGTTTCAAAGTATTTAACGAGCATTAACCACTTGGCCATCTGTCCGAAGTCCTAAGGGCCTAGCCTATGTCACAGCTTACGGTCAAAGAATAACAATTGCAGGGTTACAATGCATGGCTTCATTTCCCATCTTAGGTGCTTAGCAACAATGGGGTGAACCTCGGCTGAGGGTTTCACATTGTTTAAGAAAAGTTTTAACTAAAGTCAACAAATCAAAAAGCCAAAGGCAAGTACAAACTTGGTACTTGGTTATTTTGCAATTCACTAAAGTTGCCCATTACATAAAGTTAAAGGAAAAATTGGCACAAAACACCCATGAAGAACGTTTCCACTTAAACGGTAAGTAACTGAAGTGTACATATTAAGTAATGTACGGTGGAAAGCAAGCAATAAGTGTGGTGAGGTGGCAAGGGCCAGTGCCACCTCCCCATACGTCCGGGCTTGTAACTTCTAAATCGTTCCTTAGATTGCATGCAAGCTGGGTAGGTCTACTAATAATATCCTGAATTACATTTCTTAAATAATGGACCATTTCGAGTTTTTTTTGGAAATCCAAAATAGCAGTAGAAAAGTGCTCCAAAAACGTTTTTACCTTTTAACTTATAAAGTATTTATCAGAATTAATAGTTCAGAATAAATTCTATCGAAATGAATGGTTGCGAATAATATTCTGAATTAAAGTTCCGTCAAGACAGATCCGTTTTAATTTTTTTTCAAAATACAAAACGGCTGCATGAAATGGCTTCGAAAAAATGTTGGCTTGTAACATCTGATTTAAAAGAAAAAAAAAACTTTTCGCGAATAGTCGTAAGATTTAAATGTTCTTCAAGTCATGTTCTATCAAAGTCTAGCATATAGGCACCGCTTCTGACTAAAATTCTATATTCTATAATGGAGGAACTCAGTTTTCAGGAACTAATAGAAGCAATGTATAGAGAACCTATATCCACACTATTGCCTGCTGCATTTTTCAACTGTTGTTTTTATCTAATGACTCTTACTGGTTAAATAAAGAATGTAGAAAGAATAAGATGGCACAAAAATAGATGATCAAAAATAACCATTAGCAATTTAGCACTCTACTTTGCTAGCAAGGACTATCAGAACTATCAGAGATAATACGTGCACCTCGCATGCAATCTGCTCCACCTTGGTTTTGTGTTGGCCCCTATTTTCTTTCGTTATTGGGGCAGTTAGGAGGTTGGCGAGGTCTATTGTTTAAAGAAGTACTAGTTTAAATTATAACCAAAGTAATACTCACTTTCCTTTGTTACTGCTAAGTACAAATAAAATAGTGTCATGCAGGGAGTAGCAGTTTTAAAACTAGTGAGAAACAGAAATTATGTGCAATGTATTCACCGGAGTTCAAGGATTGGCCTTGGATTGACTTTTTACTAAAGTACACCTCCCCATCAGGAGCTGAGATCCTATGTGAAAAATCCTTGCCATTATTCTAACTCTGAACTGTATGAGCTGTTGAATGTATTTCGAATTTTATGGACGTGTCAGATGCAGAGAATGAACGTGCCAGAAATTTGCAGGTACGTAAATAACCAACAAAAAATGATGCCTGTGGCAAATCTATGATGATATCCAAAGAAACCTTTGAGTCATTACGAGGTCGGCCCTTATGCTTTTCACAAACCACGCAAGATGGTCCTAAAGTGAAATGGCAGTTCGAAGAAATTATAGCATGTGGCCAAAACAAGAGACAGAACAATTAGTAATGTCACTATAAGCTGCATTGGCCGCTTTACATTAAAATTTTCATTGAATGTGTATCTACTGAGGGTTCAGGATAGAAGAATTTGACCTGTTTGGAGCAGTCCAATATAATATGTTTGAATTATAGCAGGTCAAAGAACAAATCTTTGCTCTCATTACACATCTGGTAAAACTGCAATGGGATTATAGTCGTGATACACGTAAGATTCTACAGAGAAATCGTACTGCAAAGGTCATATTTTTATATTATTTGGTTTTTTTTTATATTTTTACTCTTATTAAAATTGTATTTCATTGTTGTTTCTCGAATACGAGCATCTTATGTTTTCACATGTGATATCACAAGAGTTAAGGAAATTAGCGATTATTTTTTCAACCCCAGTGCTTTGGCTCCTGAAAACCCACATGAAGTATTAATTTCACAAGTGCCTATCATGAGTGAAATCAGTTTAATGGGCCAAAGCATGTTTAACATTTTCAAATAGCATATGGGGTAGTTAGTTCTCTTGTTCAGGCCTCTAAATTTTTTATTTTGTGTATTTTTTTGTTGGTTGAATGATGTAATAGGCATTGTTGATGGATTTATTGTCGGTTTGGATTCGGGCAGATGACCAGGAGTGGTTAACGCTTGTTAAACCTTTGAACCTTTTGAACTTCGCTGATAATTTGTAAAGCTGGAGTTGTATCAGATCTCAAGGCAAAACATGGGCAAGACCCGGGCCTTGATCCGAATACCGTAAGCAAATAAATGAATGGAGGATGTGATGTCCTCCAAGTTACATTCCCAAGATCCCAACACGACAATTTCTTCAGTATTTCATAGCAGAGTGTGCTTGGCGGACAGCTTGGAAGATGGATTTAACAAGATAAACCTATGTCTAATTGGAGCCAATAATATTAACCCTAATCCTGCAAGCATAGAGAGATAAACTCAGAACGAATAATTTTCCCTTTTAACTAGAAACCAACTGCTTTCTACACACGTCTCTTTATTTTGTTTTATATATACTCCAATATTTTTGAGAAACGTGATTTACAAGCCCATCATGCAATCATCTGATAAGTATAGTACAAATTCATACGGTTCTATGATGGCTGAGAGAATTTGTTTTGTCATATAGAATTGGCATACTACTTACAATCATGTAGAGGGACATTATAAAAAAAACTTGTCCAAGAATCCCCAGCTGCCACCACTACAATTGTTCTATGAGATACATAATAAACTAGCAATGCTTTTGTGCATTTCCTCACAAAATGCCTTGTAGATAATCAATTACATAACTGAAATCGCTGCATAAATGATTTTGGGATAATTTAAACACTTTGTTCAACACAGAGCATCAAAAAATTCTGTTAAAATACCTGGACCAGCTGCATAACATAGGCATTAAGAGACTATGAGTGAATATTTCACCAAGATTAAAGGTATAAGACACCTATGTGCCAATGCTGGGAAAAATCACAGACGCGACATTATGCCGTGAGCGGCATTGAAAACCCCAAATAGGAGTCAGATTTATTGCTTCCATTTATGCCGAGACCACTCCACTTTGGATCTAGTTGAGAAATGCCTCATCGATGCTTACAACGGAATAACTGGAAGAGATGAGACAGCTATATCCTGGGTTCATTTGATGTCATGTAGCCGTAAACCTGGACAATTTTTTAGGATCAACAGAGGAAAATATCAAACCTCAGCATTCTTGCCTGGTACATACAGATGCTCAACTACTTCCTCGTTCTCAGATTCAATGTTTATGGCATAGGCGCTTCAACAATAAAGAGTTCATGTGTCCCGCAAAACAGGATTATGAGCTTGACAAGTCTCAACAAAATCCCAACATCCCACCAGTTGCTATACCCGAAAAACGTGATCACTACAAACGTGTTCACTACAAAAACCTACTGTTAGACAACGTCAACATGATAGATACAAAAGATTGTTGAGAGTTCACGGTGTTACTTCACAAAAAAGCAGCTAAAATCACTTGTACACCCCATCTAGAGCCACATAACTCCAAGTCCAGATTCACCTTAACTCTGCACCGTACTACTCAGCCTTTTATACCTGCCGCGAGTATTGCACCCTGCATAGTGAAGTGACTAGCTACATAACATGTCGCAAGGATTTGCTCCACGATTCGCAAATGATTTTACGACCTTTAAAGATGCCAGTGTATTGGCCACGAAACAAAGCATAATTAATGAAACACGCACTTTAATACTATGGCTAGAAAATGCATATTTCTCCTGCAGCTGCTGCAAACCTCATTTCTATACCTTTAAATTGAGGAAGAAAAGATGAATGACGAGATCCTGATTAGTAGTGATCCTGCTCCAATCCACAAATTGTACGAAAGTCTCCCTAATGATTTTACACTTTGGAATTTGTAGCATCAACGACTTGGACATCCTTCAATACCATTATATGGAAGTTTGCGCACAAATCTTCATTGCAAGGAGAACATTTTGGGATGAGGTTTAATGAGCCTTGCGATACATGCATAGCTTGTAAAAGTCATTGCCAACCACACCCCAAGATCATGCCAGAGCATTCAATGCATATGATGAAAATTCTGCACGTGGACCTAACAGGTCTGATTCAGAACCTACGCATGGAAATGAAAAAGCAAAAATCGACTATATTTTCCAAACGTGACAATTTGTCAGTCTGACTTGTTCTTGAATTACCGGCAAAGTATAACATTACCTTTATTACCTAGACACCATGACTGCTTATCTTTTTGGGTAAGTCTCACACATAGTATACTTAGTGCAGCAGCTCAGTTACAAACAGCCGTCAGAGTGGAGACAAGAATTTGTCTGTTTGCTGGATAAATCTATCTATGGTTTCAGTGAATCGGGGTGCAAATGGTACGAATGGTCGTGCAAGTGCAAGGACAGAAATACATTGAATACACGAATGAAAACATTGGTGATTTCATTACACTCAGTAACTCAAAATACATAAAGATAAATCTTTAATACTTTGGCATAAAAGAAGAGTATCCAGTCAAAACGGTGTCTGCATGCTGAAGGGTATGGGAGATTGCGAAGACTAAGAGGCTGTGGACAAAAAAAGCTACTTACAAATGTTGGCATCCTTCATCTTTTTGGCTATCCAGACTAGACCGGGCATCTTCTGTAAAGCGGTCCAGGCAGTGAGGAAATCTGCAAACCCACGCCATGTGCATATAGTACCCTTGAAGTGGATCTGGCGTTACCTGAAAAGGATGCAGGATTGCAAAATCCATTGTTACTTTAAGGACATCAAGTACAGTGTAATACATCTTTGGATTCTGTGTCCGAAAAGAAAGGAGTAACATTTTTTTCCGAATTTGTTTGGGCACTTCACCTTTAAGTTGGTCACCATTACTTACTCATTCCAGTTGTGAGGCCGAAACAACGGCAATATTAGATGTTTTGAAAGAATAAATCACTCACTGTTCATAGTATGGTTACGGAGTTAAGTCCGATGGAATAAATGTATTCAAGCCCAATAGCCTATATACAGACTTTAAACTGGCTATATCTTTAGTGGTCAGTGGTGGTAGTGCCCAGTCCAAACACTGTCGAAAATTAATGTTATCTGGGATGAGATGCGAAAAAACATTCAGTTTGTGTTTTGTCTGACAGATGAAATGCCAGTTGACCCTCTTACAAGAGTTTGTCCAGCGTGAAAGTCATTTAAATTCGGATTACACTGGGGAGTAAGGCGGTTCGTAAAATATTTGTTTTAAAAGAAAGTTGCATCTCCCTTGATTCTATTCTAGTCCTTTTGGTCCAAAAACACTAAATTTGAATTTTATTAAAAAATCGGATTAAATTTAGACCCTGTAAGGACTTTTCGCACATAAAATGTGTATGAAAAAACACAATTTTTGCTATAAGAATAGAATAAATCCTTTAATACAGATTTTTCAAATTATTTAACAAACTTTTGATCATTCTGGTATTCATTATAATATTTTGTTGACACTACACTATTTCGAAATCTTTCCTGGACTCCTTTTTAGGAATCTTATACCGATTCTTCATTGATGCTTTGGTCGTTGCGTTGTGTCTCTTGTCGCGAATTATTATTTGCAACACCCTTGTCACTTCTTTAACTCTGTACTCCACCATCCATGTGTTTCACTTAACATCCGAAGCAAAAAACGGTGCTGCCATTTTGGCCAACACTTCTGTATTTGTTATCTTCCATACCAGCTTCAATTCTCGGACAAAATCTGTTTTATACCAATTAATCATCTTATGCCACTTCTTAGCTTTAAATCATGTGCTGGACTCCTAAAAATTCGAACAGTTTGTTAGCCGGAGCCAAATGTTGTGCCATTGAACGCACTGTATGTTGACTGAATCGATACGATCAGAATTCCGGATGGAGGCCATTGTGGTAGAAGTATGTTTTCTGGATGGCCGAAGAATGAGTTTCTCCAGATGCAGTGCGGCACAACTTTATTTGCTTGCTTATCTTCAGTTTTGTCATTGTTCTTTATTAGGAAGAAAAGATTGGCTGGATCATGTATGGTGAGTTCCTGTTGTTTGACCAACAACCACATCATTACACTAACTACTGTACCAATACATGCACGTAATATAATTAAAACCTTTGCTACATTCATGGTACACGCAGGCGACAGATGCCACATGTTGTAGTTAGCCATCTACTATGCAATGACCAATCATGAGACACTCCATAACTGATCGAAATTGTTGATCTTAGTGTAGAAATTAGTCTTCATAGGTATTTTTGTTCAGTTAAGACGTCCTTCTAAATATCATTGGGAATTTCTTCACGAGGATGAGTATAGAATGGGAGAAATGTTTGTATCTCAAGAATTGGCCTTCATAGAACGTTTCTCAAGATTGCCCCTAAAGGTCCTGAAGAATGTAGTCGCCCGTACAAAGGACGGTCACGGTCAATAAGTATCAGTATTCTTTACGGTCCAAAGTCCAGGGCTAATGGATTCTCCGGGCCTCTGGAGAAGATCTTGCCAGTGGCAATCGTTTCTTCCATCCTCAGCCTCTTGAAGAAATCTCCAATGATATTTGGAAGGACCGCTCAACTGACCAAAAATCTCTGCTCTAATATAAAAAAGTTAAAGGAGATCTGGAGCTTCTCACGATTGGTCCTTGCAGATGGCTAACTACACCATGCGGCATCTATCGCCTGCATGTGTGTACCATGAATGCAACAAAAGTTTTGATCATATTGCTTATGCACATCGTTAAAGTGAGTGCAATGATGTGGTTCTTAATCAAACAACACGAACTCACCATAGCTGATCCTGTCAATCTTTTCTTCGTAACGAAGAGAAATGACAAAACTGAAATTTGGTAAGCAAAGGAAGTTGTGCCTCACTGCATCCAAAGAAACACCTTTGGGCACTCTGAAAACACTTCTACCACAATGGCCTCCATCCTAAAATCTGATCATATCGATTCACTCAACATAATAGTGCAAACAACGGCACAACATCTGGGTTTGGCTGACACTGCTGTTCGACTTTTTAGAGTTCTAGCACTTGATCTCAAAGCTAAGAAGTGGCATAACATGATCAATTGACATGAAACCGATTTTGTCTATGAAGCCAAGCTGGTATGGAAGCTTACAAATACAGAACGTTTAGCAACACTGCTTGTTGCTCCAGATATTAAGTCCCACTCACAGATGATGGAGTGCACAGTTACAGAAGTGGCAAGGGTGTTGCAAAAAATAATTAGCATGAATAGACACAATGCTCGATCAACGCATCAGTGAAGAATCACAATAAGATTCCTAAACAGGAGTACAGGAAAGATTTCGAAACATTGTAGTGTCGACAAAATTGGTACTGAATGTTATAATGAATACCAGAATGAGAAAAAGTGTGTATAAATAAATTGAAACATCTGTATTGAAGGGTTTATACGATTCTTGTAGTAAAAAATGTATTTTTTCCTATAAGTTTTATATGCAAAAAGTACGTCCCAAAGTGTTGGATCTAAATTTAATCCGATTTTTCAAAAGTTAAGATTTAGAGTTTTTGGACCAAAAGTACTAGAATAGAATCAAGGGAGATGCAACTTAAATAAAAATTATATGACCTGCCTTAATGGGGAGTGGGAATCACTTTGGTACGAAATTTTGATTGAATGTCACTTCAGAATCCACATCAATGCTCTCCCTGTTCACTGACTCCATTTTTTGTCTACTGTCAATCATGCAATGGCTTCCTTCGAGATTTTACACCCTTCTCTTCTTATTAGCGATTATAATTTTTCTACCATTAGTTGGAGTAATCTCCTTACTACTCGATCGTAAATTAATGCTTCACACAAAGTCCCCGATTCTTCAGACCATGATTGCGTCCTGCTAGACACCATCCTGGGCAGAAGTCTCGTATTCTCCACTCTCTTCTTGGCCTTAGCAACCAGTATGTTCTTTCTTTCCAAACTAAAATGAGTTTCTGTGTCAATATCCCTATCGTTACTCGTTCTAATTTTATTAAGGCTGACTACCCATGATCAGTGACACTATCGCTTGCATTCACTGCGCTATGAATTTGAAGTACTTGGCATGAATGTGCAATTGGATACTCTTAATGGGCTCTTACAAGCAAACCATTAAGAGTATCCAATTGTTCATCCTAAATACAACTACTTCTCAAAACAATAACCCACCTTGAAAAGATAAAGATGTGTGGTCAGCTGTGAACAAAAAACAGAAAGCCTATAAGCGTTTCAGGAATTTGCCGACCCCTTTCAATCTGACTGCCTTTAAACATGCTCAGAACACTGCCGTGAATAAGATCCGCCAGGCATGTAGTTTTTTTTTCAAAATAACCTTATTTTGAAAGCAAAGAAGCAGCCTAAATTCTTTTGTTTTAGCAAAACAAAATTCTTTGGGCTTCAACTGAATTAAAAGTTCGGACGGGGCGGTCATTCTTGATGATAAGGATATCTGCTCAGCTTTTAACATTTTTTTGTATCCACCATGAATAACTATGATCTTCCAGCTACCCTTCCTACCATCCAAGATGGAGACCGTAGTTCCTCTGCTCAAGACGGTGAAATTGAGCTTTCCCATCTGAAGGACGACACTTCATTGGGGCCTGAAGGTCTTGCTCCCATTTGTCTTAAAAACTGGGCTCCTTATCTTGCCTCTTCTCTTTTCCACATTTTCAGAACGTCGATTCACACTTGTAAATTTCCAACCCAATGAAAGGATGCAAACATCACTCCCATTCATAAGACTGGGTAACAGCATGATGTCAAAAACTTTCACACTATCACTATTCTCTGCATAGTTTCAAAAATTCTTGAGCACTTCGTCTTTGCTGACCCCTTACGTAGGTGTGACGAACTCAACACTTTACCCATCTCTCAACACAGTCCTCTACCCAGGTGTTCTTGCCCCAGCAATTTACTTAAAACCTACTACAGCATTACTGAATTTGTTGATGCTAGAGTTCCATGTGATATGATTTTTCCTTGATTTTGAAAAAGCTTTTGACTTTGTTCTTCACACCAAATCAATTAAAGAACTGACTCAATCGTCTTTCCCTACCTTCGTCCACGTGAATTCATTCACATTTGTACTCATGTCGCCAGCGTGTTTTTTAGCCTGAACTTCGAGTGAGTGGCTCCCTACCACTTCTGGTATTGCCCTGGGCTCAGTACTTGTCCCTTTGCTTTTTAATATCTATTTATTGTCTGCCTTGCATCAAATTATTTCTTCTGGTAACTCTAGGTATGCCGACGATTTAAAAATCAACACACCTTTTTATCTTTGTATCTCACTACAGCATGAATTAGACTGCATCTCGAAGTGGAGGATGAAACATAAACTTGAATTAAATGGTGGGAAATGTGTGGTCATATGTTTCGGTCACAGTAAACATTGCTACCATACCACCTAGGTACAAATGTAATTTCAGCTAAATCTTATGATACCGGTCTTGGCATCCTTGTTGACAACACCCTTACATTTATTTCATTTACATGCTAATTTCGCTAGCCTACCCGAAATGTTTTTTAAAAAGCAGATTTTATTCTAAATTCTTTTTAACATCTTCCTCCTTATTTATTCTTTGTTCTCGACAAAGTTTTCCTTCGTCCAGTTCTTAATTATTGCTCTCAAGTCAGCAGAACCTGCTCCACGTTCCTTTCGCACCTTTAATCTTGTCAGTGCCGCTTAACCAGATGGTGTCAATTGCTTAGATCTCTCTGCTGTCCAAAAAAGAATTCAACGTGTGGATCTCATCCTTACCGGCAAAATTCTTAACCAACTTATGGACATAGATCCATCTGACTATTTCTGTTACATTTCTACTAATACACACGATCATGCATCTAGGCTTCTGCAGATTCACTGCAATTTTTAAATTAGTCGTCACTCTTTAACGCAAAGAGTTGTCTCACTATGGAACTTTTTCACAGATTCTTTGGTGATAGGTACCTTGCTGACCTCTTTCCAACCACATTGATATCTTGTTCTGTAGGTTTTATTTGTGGTCTACGGTTTTTGTTTGGTACGTGTTTCTTGGGTGAGTTGGGCACCTTCTTTTTATCCTTTGGCTCGACGTCGGTTTCTATACTTTATGTATTATACTGCTATTATCCTGGTTTTGGCTACAGGTGGAATATTTTTGTGTAGACCACCCTCGATAACGATTCGTCTTAGTTTTAGATGGTCTTGCTGTACTTTCTACCACTGTAATTTATTTTTTTTAATATTGCAAATAATGAGTCTATTTGTTATAATGAGTCAGTGCGTTTGTAAGCTTATATTTAGTTTATAAATAGGCGTAGTATTTTAAAATAGCAATGATAAGTTATGCCTGGAAATGTTGGTTGAAGATATAGTTGTAAGGGACATAGTTGGTTGGTGTGTTGTTGGTTTGGTTGTTACTTTACAATTTGCAATGGCTGGAATTGTATCAGACTCAAGGTACAATGCCTGTGGGTACGTTTATAAGACTAGACCCAGGCTGTGATCCTAATATTCAAATGAATGAATGGAGGATGTATAAGATATCGCCCACTCTCCAAGTGATGGGATCTAACAATGTCGAAGGCGTACAGCACCCGAAACATTGTTGGATTCCAGCATGATAAAAGTGGGTGATATCCTACTTCTCACCCTTTCTGAAGCTATCAGTCTGACATGCATTGTTGAGCACAAGTGAGCACGAGTGGAATATATTGTTATGTTTAACCAGAAGAATGTTTGTGTGGAATATTCGTAAGACCAGTTTTTTAATTTGGAAAGACGCAATGCTTCAAGCAACGAAAAGAGCCAGGTTTAATTTTGAAAGCAGTTCCAATGCTGTAATTATCATGAATTCTTGAACGAATTTTTTACGTTTGAGGCAGTGGTGTTCACATGGGGGGGGCAGTGGTGTTTCCCCTTTTGTGAAAATAATACGCCCTATTTTGGTTTTACGAACTGATAAAATGCTGGGGCTGCAGCCAAAGGAAGGGTCTAGAGACCCAAAAGGAGCAAAAGAAAGACCAGGAAAGGGTCAGAAAGCGACATAAAAGGGTAAAAACACAATGACAAGCTAAAAAATAGGGTTAAAAAAGAGCCCCCAGAAAAATATAACCCAAGAGTGCCTATTTTACTAGAAGTTGCCCCTGCCCTCTTGGAGCTTACACTTGGCTAGAGTTGGAAATGGATTCTGCTTCTGCTCTATGGATTTGCAATGACTGGATCGGCGATATTGACGACAAAGACACTGACTGGCTTATCCTGAGTGTCATGTGCTCAGAGTATCCACCTCTGAGCACATAACCCTCTAACATAAACTCCCGTGTGCTTGGATCATCTGAGGGTTATACTGGTGGAGCGCTTGGCTGTAACTGTTGGCTTTCAGCTATCCTGGCGCGTCACATCTTCTGAATGGAGCAATTTTGTAGTGGCAATAATAGTTTTCTTTTTTTATGTTGGGGTGGCTTGGGAAACATCAGTGGCAGTTGTTGTATTTCTGTGTACGTTTTACTTCTGTAGCTCTTGTCGTACAGAATGACTCGCCAACGTCGTTTGAGGGCTTCCAGAGTACTCGATTCCAGTTACAGTGATGGTGGTGGTGATGGCTGTACTAGGTTGGTTGTCGTTGTGGTTGCTCTTTCGTTCTCTTCCGACGAAACGATGCAAACTACTTCCTCGGGTTTGCTGCAATGATTCATGAATATATCTGACTCGATCCTGCTGCTTCTTAGTAGTCCTCATTTTCTAAACAGTAATATAGGTACTCGGATTTGTCATGGTCCTCCTCCTCCACGGCAATGTGTGGCTGTGCTTGGCTCGACCCACCAGTTTCTTCCATCGCCACATCTGGTTGTGGTACATGTGGCTGTGCTTGGCTCAACCCAGTGGCAGCTTCCACAGTTGTGGTACGTGTGGCTGTGCTTGGCTCGACCCGGCGGCTTCTTCCATGCAGACATCTGGTTGTGGTATTTGCGGCGGCGGTTCGCTCGGACATCCAGTGAGTGGCCAAAACTAGCAGTAAGTGATGTGGGGTGGTGGTGGTGGCGGCGGCGGTGACTGATCCAAGGATTTGCCTGCTGAGTTATCCATGGCAGCAGCATACTCCACAGTAGATGGCTTCCAATCACTTGAAGTCCCAACATTGTCTTCTGGTCTTAGCATTCTGGCTGATGTGGCATTCTGTTTGCTGTATTTAGCATGGCTGGCCCTCTCTTCCACGAAATGGTTGGTTCTCCTGACCATGAAATCTGCCGTCTCCTCGAATATTTCCATGAAGATATTTAACTCCTTGTTCTTCTTGTTGCAATTGCTGGTGTAGCCCATTGGAGGACCGGAGAAACCTCTTGCGTCTTGAAAATTGCTCTGAAGGACAAAAGCACCAAAATATAATTTGAATGAAAAAAAGGTGCAACATATAGGTGGTGCAACATATATACAATATTTTCGCAACGTTTCGGGTCTGTATGCGACCCTTTATCAAGCGTAAAATAAAAATAAAAAATAAATTGGAGTAGTACTCAAGTCATATTAAAAAATCCAAAGCAGGCCGTCCGTGGAGAGTGAGGGAAACCACCTGCCACTTTTTGTTTCGTTGGTGTTGGTTGTATTTTGTTCCTAGTGTATTTTTTAATATGACTTGAGTTTCTACTCCAAATTTTTGAATTTTTTATTTTACGCTTGATAAAGGGTCGCATACAGACCCGAAACGTTGCCAAAATATTGCATACATGTTACACCTTCCTGGCTTTTTATTCATTCAAATTGAAACTTGCTTAGCTGTTCACTGGAAACAAGATGAAGTTGCGGCCTGGTGTTGCCAGTCCTAGACTTATCTACGGGTAGATAGGAAAGTCGTCCATCGGAGCTGCCGCAGACATCATCTTGTCAGTCCACTTTTGGTAGAAGAGATTATCAGCATGTAGAGAGTAGGACGTTATATATGGCTACGGGTGACCACTGCGCATTGCTTTTGCCCAAATGTATGCAAGATGGTGACGTAGCTTCGAGAAGGTGTAATGTTGTGGAATACTTGCAGAACCCGCATCCGAGTACAGGACTTCAGGAAGCAATCCTATAAAGTGACACGTGTGAATGGATGCAAGATGGTAGCGTAGATTTGAGAAGGTACGATGTTGCCCGCAGAACCAGCATCTGGGTGTGGGAAGTCGGGATGCGATTGCATGACGTGGAAGTGTCAATGGAGGCAGCGGAAACAGCAACTGGTCAGGAAGGGCAAAGGGACGAAGATGGCCAGACACTGCAGGTGATCATCCATTGTGTGGCTTTGGATTAAGCCACGTGCCACAGTGGCGAACATGGTGTTTGGCATTAGAAATTGGGGGGCAAGACGAACAAGCCCACGCCTTGCTGCCCAACATGCGGGTTTTAGGCCAAAACCCCCCAAAAGGCAAAAAAGACATGGGGATGCAGTGGCAGGATGGTCATGGGTTAGAGAATGGAATTTCTAAGGGGTAAAGGCAATCGATGGATGTGTTACGTAGATCCCAGTTGCTGGATGTTCCCGAAGTAGTGTTGCCAAATCGATATTATGCGCAGGCAAAGGAATACATAAAGAGGAACATGAAGGCCCATGATGAAATCTAGAGAAACAGTAAAATTTGCAGGAAATCTGAATGGGTGTCATATTAATGGTTGTGTTGGAAGATGGTATCTACTCCATCTGGGGTGCTAGAATTAGCTTCCATTAAGGAATCCATTTCGGACACTGCACCATCAACACTGGGGAGTTACTCTGATGTTGGTCTGTCTCCTATCTTACCTAGGATTTAAATTGCCTTGAAGCCTTGCCGGTAGCTGATGTTGGAATAAATGCAAGATTTCTAAAACCATATATACTACTGTCAATCTGGTCCTGTAAATTTGTTGTGAAAAACCATGATTAGCCTTCAAAACGAAGTTTTTCATACCATAAAACTTGTTTACCTTGATAAACTTGAACACGATTTCAAGCTTAGTGTAGTAAATTTATCACTTCAAAATCTTAGTGCTGTGATCTTGGTGTCACTCTCCTGCACGGTTTGTGAGAAGCTTTTGAAAACAAATCCTGACCAGCCTTGGAGTGCACATATACCGGGTGACACATGATCAAGATGCAGCGTCCGTGGATGTGAACGTCGCATCGTTTATGAATTCCATTGAAGATAAAATACATGTATGCCTAAAATCCCTTGAAGACAAAATATAAGATAAGTTTCTAAACCAAGTCGAAACCCTATCAGATATGTGTTGAATTAAAAAGAAAAATTTATTTAATCGAATATGTTGGGAACAACTGATGACATTAACCTTTCAAACAAAATGCAAAATGAGCCTGGAGAAAAAAGTTTGTTATTAGTACGGATATTTCAGCAAAAGAGAATGTGACCTGATTGCTGTGCTTCCAGCTAAGAATGAACACAATGGTCTTCAGTGGAAATGCAGAAGCCCTGCGTCAAAAAACCTAGAAAATGCTTCTATGTAAATAAAAAGAAAAAATATGCCGAATCTTGATCAGTATGACTATCGGCATAAAATTCAAGTACATTCAGTGGATCCAAACAAAACCTTACCCCATCCATGAATTACGACCTAAAAATTGCTGAAATGTTACTCTACTTGGCAAAATTTTACTCTTGGACTTTCTGTGATTTACCCAGTAAAGAAGATACTCATTATCAGCGATTCTCACGTGAGACGTATTAATCTAAACTCTCTTGGTGACTTTCAATTTCAAACCTGGTGTTTCCATTTCACCTAGAAAGCTCGATATCAAATATTCTCAATTCGGATTTCTCCAATAAGGAGCTGGTTCCTTGTTTTGGAACAATTACTACTATAAAAACTGCCGCTCCTGTTGTTATAAAAAAAAATAGAGTATCTGGTTGATCAGAATGGAGCTGCCAGATCGAATATACGTATATGTATCTTGGGCATCTTTCCTGGAACTTGCTGGCATGCCTTATTAAAACCAAGATCTCTACCACCATCTAGTTAAATGTAATGGAAACTTTTAGGCAATGTGTAGGGAAGCTTTATTTCCTTTTGGAATGTTTTAACTAGTGACAACCATCTATTTGCCCATGACGGAGTCCATCTTTCTACTTTAGGTATTTTGGTGCTGAGGCATTCTTTCAGCCTGTGTTGGATGTTACTGCAACCTATGATGTTTTTTACTTGTATGAGGGAAACTTCTAATACATAATCGACATTAAGTTTGTCCACTTGCTCCATCACACACCGCTTCGTCTGTTTGTTGAAGCAGTAAGTCCGAGTTCTTTACATGTCCATGTTGTGCATACTACTCTTGGTAACATTTCTGGCTACCTGATAATGCGTAGACTGCTGCTGGAAAACTATGCCATTCATTATCTAACTTGAAGTAAGACATTATGGCTGTGGTTGAGAACTAACTCCACGGAACCATCCTGAATGCGATGCTTGTCCTTGATATTCCTTTTATTGTTCTTTGAAGAGAAAGAAAGAGTCGAGGTGGTGGTATTGCTGTTTTTGTCCACGATATGATCAAATTGGGTCTTGAACTATTTCTGGTGATTCTTAGGCTTTTAGTGTTGCTCTTCTAAAACTCAAAATTAAATTAACTTGTTACCTTTCAAATGCCCAAATCAAAACTTTAGTTGATTTGGGATTTTTCATTCCATTGTCAGGCAGAATATTTTTTTTGGTAGCATATGCTAAAAGACAAAAGAATATACACCTAAACGGTTTCCTATTTTAAAGACAAGTAAACCAACACAGTAAAAGCTCAAAAGTTGAAAAGAGAACCCAGTCAGCGCAAATGCTGAGGCTGGGTCAACCGACCTCTCCCTTACGAAGCCTGGAAGAAGTTGAACTTCCTTTCCTTTCAACTGTGATGGAGGAGCGCAAAATAAGCAACACTGCTCTGGATGCAACAAATGTTTCGTGGTTGTTGTCTGAATTAGCTATTAATCATGGAATATTCTTTGATGGAATGGTGATGGGGCACTTCGGAATCGAGCAATAATGATTTAACAATATCAGCTAAATAAAAAGTCCCAAGAGCGCATACGAAGGGCCCCTTCAGCGAATAGCCACTTCTGTGAACAAGAACATTCATCAATGAAGCGCTATCGTATGCAGGTAACTATACTCTTACAATTTCACTGCATCTCGTTGATGTGCTCAAACTATGTAATGTCACTGAACCGGGCATTAAATCCTATAGTGACCAAACATTGAGCATTTGTACAACAATAGTCACATGCCCCAACGTGCTTTTGTTCATTGTTACATGAATGCACGCAGTTTTCGGTCATCATCGTTCAGAGAAACAATAAGTACAGAATTTCAATAAATCATAAAAGTTTGATTGATTGATAATTTATTGACCTTTCAAGGCCTACAACCTATGCGCTCACTCTAAACTTAACCTAACTTAACCTATACCCGGAGTACCCATGTTCTAAACAAACAAAATTCACCTACCAACCGGATGAACCATAGGGACTCATAAAATTGGACAGCAATACAATAATTACCGTGTTTATCCTTTGCAAATGCTGAGTTCCCAAAACCAACAATTTACTGTAGTGGCACAGCACTAAAACTACGACACTACAAAATATCATCGGACTTATATGGTTTGTGTGCTGCTACATTTCTCTACACTTCTCTTAGCGCCAATTCGTAGCTTTTGTCGAGATTCGTATATATCGGAGTCACAACATAAACTTCATATCACAGAATTTCCCCTGAGATTAATACAGGAATCTATGACCTTTCTTTTTTTTATCGATGTACTTTTTAACAGTAAAACATAGTGCTATAAAAAACGATTCTTAGAAAGAAATCAAGTTGGGGTATTGCATAAAATATAACTTCAGAATTCTAATAATGGAAACTTACCGTTCTCATAGTTTTCAAAATAACAAGCAGATAGTAGCTGTGTTTTGCGAAGAATGTGGTATGAAAAATAGGCGTTCTTTGTTAAATCTGGGATGAGATTTATGAAGGATATTATAGATAATTTGTCGGTTGGAATGCATTTGATAGGATACCAATACTGTGGCCCTGGAACTAACCTAGAGAAATGATAATATTGAGGAGATACTGGAAAAAAATCTCAAGATGAAGTGTGCAAAGAGCGTGAGGTTGAGTATTCTGAAAGCTCGGATTTACAATTAAGACATGATTCTGATGTGGTGCTAACTTCCAAAACTCAACACAGTGGTGGGAGAAACTAGCCACAATTTATGAAAACACAACTATAATTTTCAGTTTGGAAGGGAAAAAATTAATCAACACGTGACACAAAGTTACATCGTTACAATAGGAAAGGAAAAAAAATGAACCAATACGACATGCAAAGTTACAGTACGCAGACTTAATTACATGTGGCAAACTAAATTCATATAAATGTAGCCTCATTCTAGACGAAACAAAGGATTTATATTCTTACTGATTTGCATTTATACCATGTACACGTTTCCTTGTCCAGTCCCGGTTAAATTTAAAACTGACATACATGTTGTAGAAATATTCACGAAAATGCTGCAATGTTTCACTCTTCTCAACAGCCAAACGGAACAAGGTTCATGATGACTGCAATTCCCCACCTCATCGTCCTTTGAGACCACTGCATAGAGAACACCTTACAGGGATGAATGTTTGGGGGTTCTGGACACAGCACTCCGCTCCCAATTCTCCACAATTGCTGCTGTAGTACAGGCAAGCTTTTAAGATAAAAAATGGGTCAAAAGGACAGGTGTGCCTGATTGTGTGTTCGAAAGAATGTGTGCTGCATTTGTACAGTGAAACTTGCAGGATTGAAAGAAATGTGGTTTCGGCTGGGTGCTTCAAGAGGAAACAGAAAGCCGATGCATGTGTTTGCTTGAGAGAACTCCTCACCCATCCTTGTGGAGAATTGCATAGGGAATGTTACAAGGTTATGGAATTGAAAATGCGGGTGTTCTCACCGACTCTTCAAGACGATGTTAGTTTTGTCATTTTGTGTACTAACAGGGTACATGAACGAAGTTAGTCCCTCTTTAACTTCTAAACAACGTGATTTCATTCAGCACAACCGTGTAAATCTAAATAAGGTATACAATTTTGTATAGCAAATTTTATGTCATCAAAGAGGATAGTTGGCCATAACCGGCCGAAGAAGGAAAGGTAGTTTGCAAAACACACCACTTTAGTCAACACTTCACCCTCAATAGGGGTCTCAGTTTGCCTTCTCAACCTCCACGACAATTAAGTCGATTAGATAAAGTAGATGGTTGGGACATCATTCGAGGTGGCTACTTCCGTAAGTTACCCATTCATCCATCTCGCTATCACACAAAATGGTGGCATCCTATGGGCGCTTGCAAAGAAATTAGGCAACTTGCCATGCTCAACAACTTGACAGTTTCTTAAACAGGAACACCATCAAAATCAATAATTTTAAATTCACTTAAGTGGCAGCATTTAAACTTAAAATGCTGTGCAGTCTTCCTTATATCTAACATACCAATTTGTTAGGAGGGGAAACAGAGCAACAGTTGCAGGAGCAACATAACCAGCATAAGAATGTTGTTTTTGGTATTGATTTTAGGGAGCACGAACCCAAAATGGAATAAGAATGTAAAAAGATGATGAAACTGGGCCTCAATCAATGCGTTTTAAATCGAATAACAATGGGCTTAAAACAATGTCTTTCAAATACGACAGCAATTGACTACAATACGATATAAAGGCATATTTATTTCGCAGATGCAGGCTTTTAAATTTAAGCGGCATTGGCCTTGATTGATACTTGGGTGGGTGACTGCATGGGAATCCAGATGCTGCAGACAAAGGGCTTTAGTGCTTCGTCAGGCAGATGCCCAGGAGTGGTTAACCCTGGATACAAAACCTTTTAAACCCATTGGTTTTAAACCCAAGTGGAATTGTTTAAAATTTGGTACAGTAACACCCATATAAACACTGCTTGGTGTAATACTGTAATGTGGAGAAGGTGGGAGGCGAAGGAAGGTTGTGATACTAATTTTAACTTAAGCAAGCCGAACCCAAACCGGGTTATCTGCCCAACTGCCCAGTTTAGATAACGAGAGCGATAATTCTGCTGGAGAAGCCAAGCCCCAAGCAGAAATCCCAGATCATTCACACGGCGCAGTCGACATGAGCTCCACAGTGCTTATAGGTTGGTATAATACTGTAATGTGGAGGCATGGGAGGGCGTGCTAGTAAGACTTACAAGAAAGGAGACTTTACTAGACCTTACAAGACCCACAAAAAAGTTGCCAAATCACTTTAGAAAACAATGAACTTCAAACAATGTCTTCAATGTTTCTAGTTGTATGACGAACAAACAAACAAAATTAGTTGAAAATACAGATGCAGTATCCACAAAGACCTTACAAGACCCACAAAAAAAGTTGCCAAATCACTTTAGAAAACAATGAACTTCAAACAATGTCTTCAATGTTTACAGTTGTATGACGAACAAACAAACAAAATTAGTTGAAAATACAGATGCAGTATCCACAAAGAACATCAATTTCTAAGAATATCAATTTCCATCAATTTCCATTTAACAAGGGAAACATTCTGTTAATAAATGTGCAAAAAGTGTCGTTGTCAGAGAAGTATTTACAAAGCAAAATGTCTGTTACACAATTTCTGCCAGGTCAATTAAGAGAATTTTGGGAGATGCTTGGTGTAGGAGGGGGAGAACAATGTGTTTTTTTTCATTTTGCATTGCTGTGCAGTTAGTCAGTGGAGCCCGTATTTCACGGAGTGTTTGTGGCTCGAACTTAGTTTGCTCTTTCCATTAGTGGGAAATAATTCCTTATGATGTTCCAATAATGTCAGAGGAATGTTGCATCTAAAAAATAATCCTCTATATACCCTTGGTTAAATGGGGTAGGACACCAAGCACACCCATGAAGTGGTAAGCCGGGAATCATGAATTAATAAACACAGAGGAGGTCAAACTATTATCAATGGTCACTTGGCAAACAACAAATTGAGCCTAAACGTTCTACCGTGGTCACAAGTGAATCTTAGCAACTATTACAACCATGGTGCAACCATTCAGCTCAGCAACCATCGCACAACCCAGGTAATATTTCAAAATGGCTGACTCCTATGGAAGCAACCATTTATTTTGTGACGTCGTTCTTCGATACGTAGCGTGTTGACATCTCTTACGGTCACGTGGCCTATGACTTTATTTGGTGTAACAGTGTGTGTCTCTGCTGTCTTGCAAAATAAACATTTACTGGACTTTACTCAATGTTCAACAAGTTTTAATGACCATATCCTGATCAGTGGAACATCCATTGAAATGGAAATAAATTAGCAGGAAAAGATAGTGTTTCAGTAGAGTTTTTCTACTTGTTTCTTAAATTTAATAATCAGCCCTAATTAAAGAAACCATTTAGATGACCCTTATTGGAAGAGCCATTTCTTTATCTTTTATCGGAGCGAGAAGTCAACTTTACATATTAATTATGCATTCTATAATAGCAGTTTAAAGTCAGGAGTTAATATGCAGGTATACAGTTATGTTATTTTGAATGAGGTTTATGATGGACCTGTGTGTTCTAGTTCAGTTTGGTGAAGTCATAAATTTAATCCATTTTAACACTGTAAAGGGTTTTTATTTTTTATTTTCTTGGCTTTCTGTACAGTTTTGAGTTATACTTTCACAATTACGTGGAATTGTGCCAAAAGATTCTGTAGTTAATTTCATCTACTTATTTATATGTTTCAGTATTCGTTCATCAACAGAACTGCTGAACCTTGCCTATCAACTGAAGACTACTCAAAATGTATAGAGGAATGTTTTCTCCAATACACTGCAGTAGAAGGGGCTGTCAGGTGAAATTTTTATGTTCCTAACAGTGAAGTGCACAAATAAATAGTCATATGGAGCAAACAGAAAATGTGGTGTCTAAAAGCCAACATTTATATATTTGAGCACCAGGTGGTTTAAGGTTAATTTGGCAACAATGAATACGAATCTGACTGGAGCCAAGTCGAATGAATTCATGATGATGTCCATGAAAAACATTTTTTGGCGTGTAACATCTAAACCGTTTATCTTATTGAAAACAAACTGGTTACAGCTAATATTCCGCAATAAATTTTCATCAAGGAATGACATATTTAATTTTAAAAAAAGGAAAATTGACCGTCCCCAATTGCCTGGCTATATTTTGTTTCTATTGCCTAAAGAAATTGTACATCAGCTGTAAATTTAGCATTCTACGTTCTGAATGCAATTATCCCAAGAGAACTTGACTTGTTCAGAACCAACCATGCTGCCTAACCCAAGTGTTCATGTTCACAGCCATCCTATAAAACTGACAGACCCATAAAGGCTACAAAATTTCTTTCCTCTCAATACGTCGTAGTGGTGACTCAAGAGGGGAGGTAGGGTGGAGACAGGTAATGTATATTTTCCGTAGGCAGTAGAAATAAAATTTAGCCGTCCTGCCGGGGGGCCGGTCAATTTTCCTATCTACTTGCCACCGAAAGCTTCCATTAATTCTAAATTTAGCATTTACAGAAGACCTCGTCCAAGCAGCGACAGAACCATAAGGTTAAGAGCTGGTTTCCCTAAAAAGTAACAAACTTCGGAGTTTATTAAAAAAACAGAAAAACAGAGAATTTAGAACTTTTCCGAATTTGGTGGCCCTGAAAAGGGCCGTTGGTCTTCTTTCTTCTTCTTAGTGCTTGAGGAGGTTGGACCACACATCTAGCTGCGACGATGGGTCCAACACGATGAAGTTCATTAGCGTAGTTGGTTGTATCCCTGAGGTAGTGACTGTGAGGATGAACTGGTACTTCCATGAAGCTGCTCTGAGGACTTCTGGGATGCCGATGTTGTTGTGGAATGCCCATGCATTGTAGATGGCTCTCTCGAGCTTATGAGCTATGAACCTCTTGTTTTTGTTGGTGCCGACTTAATCAGAAGTTTCATAGGCAAGGAGAATGAATTTCTTTATCCAAGTTGCAATAATGTTTACACTATAAGCTCATGGTGATCGACTATAAGCTCTTTTGAAGGGTAAAAACAATAATTAGCAATTGCAACCTTAGTTAGTTTCAGTTTTCTTTATGTACAAGTATAGTGCACTGATTGGACATAACATGAGACGTTCAGGTTTGTTGCCAACCACCGTGGAAAGCGCTGGTCTGGTGATGGTCTGGTTTGGTACAGAAGGTTTTTAAGTCTTGGCGTGAAAAGAGTCTCTTGCTGTTAAACAATAGGCTTGGAAGTTGTTTGAGAAGAAGCTAGAAGCCGGGTCAATAGAGAGGGCGTGGATTGCACTGCAATGTAGGCTTGAAGCGAGCGTGATGGAAAAAAATGTTAGGAAGGCTGCAGCGTGCAATTGGTTCGTAAGCTACCTTCATGAGGGAATCTAGTACAATGGCCAGTTCCCAATCTAGGAAGAGTCAGCGTGTTCTTGGTTTCTTAATTTCGAATGATATAATGAGTGTGGAGATCCGAAAGTAATCCAGGGGTCTGTCTTCCCAGATGCCTTGAAAACGGCATTCAGGGTAGAGCGATATACCAGTATTGTGGATCCTTTAAGTCGTTTATTGAAAAGATCAGTGAAGAAAACTAGCAGTTTAGGTAGAGGGGATTGAGTGAATTAACTCGTTGCCAGATACACAAATGAAACCATTTTTTCCCAGTGGCTGTCATTGATTCTGTTGATGTACTTCCTGACTTCTTAACTTTTAATTCGGATTTCACGGTCTTCAAGTATTCCTGATTTCACATTCGAAGATATAGGCCACCCGTGTAGGTTTAAAGCACTGTTGTTCTGGTGGTGCTGAGTTCGCTTCATCGCTGATAGAAGTTCTGGGATTTGATGTAGGTTTCTCGGGTCATCGATCAGCAGGTTGAGGAGATGGGAGAACCATGTTGCCGTTGGCCAGTTCAGGGCTACAAAAAAGAAATAGAACTGTTCTTTCTATTTTCATCAATATCTGAGGAAATAGCTTGAATGGTGGGAAGAGGTAGTCGAATAGGTTGGTCAAGGGTGTGCAAGAGATCCAGTGCCCAAGCTTTGTTGTCTGATACTGGGCTGAAGAAGTGGGGGACGTTTGGTATTGTACCTCGCGGCAAATAAGTCCATCATGGGTGTGCCCCAGATGTTAAACGTATAGTCACAGATGGGAAGTCATCAGTGTTCTCCTGAGTTAAACTGATGGTGCTGTGAAAGTGAGTCCACGATGCACAAAGACAAATACGATGCCCTAGTTTAAACGCAAATTTCGGACGTGATTGCGTATAGGTTTCGAGATTTCGTTCCTACTTCTTTCCTGAGATAAGCCACTTGCGAGGTGTTGTCTAATTGTGCGAAAACAATCTTACCTGAGATAGGTGTCTGGACGTGTTGTAGGGCATTTAGGACTGCTAGGAAGTTTATGTGATCTTGTTCTGAGGGAGACCAAGAGTTTTTCCTGAAACTTTGTGATGAGCAATGCGAGTTTCCCATCCGTCTAGTGATGCATTTGATCGGCAGATGGATGGTTGGTGTGGATTCGTGCAGGAGTATTGACTGTGGAAGAACCATGATGCCCAACCACCATAGGAGAGTATCATTTGGGAAAGAGTTGTCGAGTGGACAACTCCCCAAATCCCCAGGTGTCGAAGTGATAATGATGTAGGAGTCTTGTCATCCATCGTCCAAAAGGAACAAAGTTTGCCAATGAGTCAATTTTCCATTTGAGGCAGTTTAGTTCTGTCAACGAATAAGAGGAGTACCTACCTTAAATTGAGTTTTCCATTGGAAACGATGTTCTTTCCTTTTTTCTGTGATGTTGTGTCGACGGGAATCGTCAAGAACGACGAGGATCCCTGGGGTGAATTGGCTTGCTGGACTCCCACTGTATAGGTGAGTTGATCAGTTGTGGAGGGTATGGTCCGGACACGATCTACTCTACACAGTATCTGATCCTTTTCCTGGGAGTTGGGGCTACATGATTTAGCGAAACACAGAGTCAGAGACGTAGTTTCACAAACCTGTCTAGTGAAATATTTAAAAAAAAGGTTTGCTCATTTTTGGGTGTACTTGGCATTCAGAGATAGGAAGATATCACTTAACCGGTGCAATGTGCACTTCGAGCAGATGCTAGACTCCCGTTCTGATGCCAGAGAGGGCAAATGCTGCACTTGTCCCCTGCCTAATCTCAGTGTGAATGTTGCAAGGCTTGCTTCGTGGTCTGCCCGTGTGTTTACTGGAGATTGTGGCAGAAGTCAAGAACTGTAGCTGTTGTGGGAAACTGCGATTACTACAGGAATGGATGTCACATTAAAAGCTTTAAACACCAGGACCCGGGTAACCTTACCTGCATACCTTCTTCGTACATTCTTCGTTTTGACTACCCGCAGAATGGAGAAGCAGTAAGCTCTTTGCAGTTCGGGTCGTTCCCTGCGGCTGTTCCCCTAAAATGGAAAATTGCCCCAAACCATAAAAGGCGCCCTGTGATCAGACGAGATTACCTGTTGAATTTAAACTTATCAATAAGTGGAGGAAAAGAAACTAACAAGGATTGCGAGGGTGAGCCCAATGTCGAAGCCCCTGACCGCAGAGGGTGGTGGGCATTGTGTAACCATGCCTATGGTTGGCTGGAGACCAAGTCCCCCTATCCTGGGTCACAGCTCAACGGGTGTGAGGCCCTTGCTGCTTTTTCAGTGGCCGGAGGATGGTTCTTTTTCTGGAGTCGGGATACTTGGGAGTGCAGCCCTAAGCACGTGGTAAACTCTACCTAAGGAAACAGATAGCAAACAAGTGCCGTGATGGAAACTTAAATAGAACTTTGACAAAAAAGTTGAAGAGTATGTGACAGTATTCGGAGTAAAATGGGTGAGTCCTAGAAGGTCGAAAGGGGGGATTAGCCAGGGGGTAAGCTGTACTCCTGTGGCAAATGTATCAGATGAAACCTACTGCTGGTTGCCAACAGCTTCCATCGGGTGTACTTTCACCTAATAGGATACCGCGAATGGTTCGGAGGAACAATCGGAGGCCATACGTCGAGACATGTCTGGTATCCGTAGCCGGTAAGCCACTTGTTACTTCGGTTGCAGTACCAGCACGGGCCAGAGTTCTGAGCTGCCTTGATTCGACTGCTACGCTTGGTCAAGGAAGCATTTTAGGCCTGTAGCCGCACCCTCCTCTTGTAGGAAATGAAGACAGTTTGCTGGTCCACCAGGCAGGGCAACAGGTTCCGGTACACTTAGGTGGCAGACGGTGATTCGCGACCCGACGTTGACTGGACCGAGCACCAGCAATGGCATTCGAACTCTGCGGCGATTAGATCTGTCGCCCACCTGACTCACTTGAAACACAGACCAAGGAGTCTTACATCTGTGTGAGTCATAGGGAAGTTCTCGGATGAAACTCGAAGATCAAAGAAAGTGAAGGTTGGCCATGTCGTCGACCAACGCAGGATCCGATCATGCTTACAGTTTGGTCGATCCTTTTCGCTCACCACCGGCCCACCTCGAATACGATGCCGGTGAAGCAGAGCAAGAGAATACACGTTTGGACCAGAAAGATGGTGACTTATGCCGGGTCAGGGCGAAGTCTGGGAAAACTCTGGTGGTGGTCCTTAGCTATTCTGACATGTAAATCGATCGTCAAACCTGGGTGTAGGGCGAAAGACTAATCAAACTGTCTAGTAACTGGTTCCATCCGAGGTTTCCTTCAGGATAGCTGGTGCTCGAATGTAAGGCAGTCTCTTGCAGGAAAAGAATAATTAGAGATCTTGGTACCGAAACGTTCTCAACCTATTCTCAAACTTTAAATGGGGAAGAAGTTTGTTGGACTGAATCTCAGACGACAGATATGAGTGCCCAGTGAGTCAGTTTCGGTAAGCAGAACTGGCACTGTGGGATGACCCAAATGGTGGGTTGCGGCGCCTGATGAGGAGGCTCATCAGACCCCCTGAAAGGTGTTTTATGCTATTAACAGCAGGACAGTGGCCATGGAAGTCAGAATCAGTTAAGGATTGTGTAATAATTCACCTGCTAAAGCAATCAGCCCTGAATATGGATGGTGCTCCAGCATTGAACCCGTACATGGCTGCCGGGACAAAGCCACAGGTCTTCGTAGGCAGCACACAGTAGCCCCGCCAAGTAGTTGGGTAGCAGCGGTGAGCGTACCACGTGTCAGCCATAGGCTTACCTGAAGCTGCTGCTGGCACAGATCTTTGTGGGAGTAGCAAATACTTGAGAACTTTAGAGACCAAAGTGGAGAAGGGTTCCATTTTAACAGCAGTTGAACTTGGCTTAGGCGGTCATAAGGAATAAGGGAAACCCATTCTGAATTAACGATTTCGGTGTTAAAATTGAAAACTACCCCAGACAGACCAAAAGAGAACCTGATTAATATTCCCAAACCTGGATGCAGAGATCGGTCCCTTATGGATCTAATGTGGCAATTCAAACGTACTTGGAGACGTCGGTGGGAGTATCGGGAAGAGTTATGTTTCTTTGTAAGGAACGGACTTCCTGGAATCGGCACACCCAGAATGAGGGACATTGTTTCCATAAAGCACTGCCGCGGTTGCAGCATCCGGAGCACTTCTGCTGGCCCTTGAAAATCCGAGGGAGAGAAACTGATTTTCCCACCAGACCGCACCATATCCCAGCAGGTCAACAAGATGAACAGTCTCCAGTCGATAGGAAGATGTAGGTAAGGGAAGTTGGCAAGCCAGATCCATAATTGCAAGAAAAGGATTGGCTCTGAGAATGGGGTTGGTCGGATTGGGGTCTAAAGCGGGTGTGTCACCGGCAACTGGTACTGGTAGTGTTAAGAAGGAGTTTGCATGATGCTCGGCCTCCTGGTCCTTCACAGGGTGTCATTGGTTGCGGCCCTGCGTACGTAGCGGATAATTTAGCCCTTATCTGCCTACCCATGGATTGCCTCAGATACATGTCCGGGGCCTTTGTTAGGACGGCCTTACAATCTGGTACACTTCGGCCGGTAACCAACAGTCATCTAAGAACTGACAGAGACCAGGGGAAGGTGATCACTAATTAAAACAGAACATTGTGATGGCCGTAGATCGGTGTTGATGCTTAGTGATTTCTTCCTAGTGCTCTGAATGTTAAAGTGAAGAAATTCAGTCAAGCGTGGGTAAACGATGGGAGTAGCTGTCACTGTCTTAATGTCGCCAAATGCCTCGTAGTGTAATTAGTGACATACATGAATGGATTAACGAAATTCCTAATACTGACAGGTGTTGGCTGTGCCTTCGTGATTCAGCATCATGATCTATTTTTCACTGCTCATCTTGCACCGGATGTTGTTTTCACCATTTGGGGTCATCTTTTCCTTCAAAGGTCATGGTCAAGGTCACTGAACAGTAGAAAACATGTGTAATAGCTCTAACTCAAGTAATTATGACACCTGCAGTTCAATACTGTAGTTTTATTTATTTACTGGATTTATATTGATGATGATATATTGCATTGCTTCTCAATACTCAATTAAGAAGGTTTTCAACATTTTCAAGTAAGATTGTTTTCAATAAATGCATGCAAATTAGTCTTTATGTGGTAGATCTGAGCAGGACGAATTTCTCTTTCCATGGCAGAATAAGATGCACGGAACTACAGCAGAACTGCATCCACAGTGTTTAGTGTTGCACTTTCCTGCACACTTGCATGTTTTGAGCACACACCACGGCAAGGGCTTTAGGTATTTTGATGGGAGCACTGCACCGAAGTGTGCTTCCCAGCCATGCTCCAATGGTTCTAGTCTGGCATCATGTTCATTGGCTGTATTGAGCAGGTGACACGCCCTGTACACCAGAAAGGCTCCTCGTTGGATGTGGCCTTTGATCTCACTGCTTGTAGGAGGGGGGATTGAGGTTTAATGGCGCGTCGACAACTTGGTCATTAGCGCCAACCTCCGTCACAGTGCAGTGGTCCGGGTTGCCACTGCACCACACATTACAGAGATGTTATTCAGACCCCTAATGTAAATCTTGTCATACATCTATACCTCCTGCAAAAATTGAAAAACACCGGACAGGAGGACAGACTTATTACCCAATTGACGCGCAATGTCATGCGGAAGATGGAAACGACGACGAACACCATCAAGATGGTGACAATCAACAAGGAAGTGCCGGACCGTAAGTGGCCGTCAACACCAAGAACATTCAGGAGGGTCAACCCCCCGCAAAAGGAAACAGTGAGTAAGTCGAGTGTGACCAACGCGCAGATGCGCCAACACCACCTCCTCACGGTGACTGCGGCGACACGCCAAGTGCCATTCCTCAACAGTGCCTTTAATAGCACCTAACTTATTACCGACTTGACTGTCCCACAAGGCTTGCCAAAAAGCGTGTAACCTCAGACGCAGAGTTGGAAAGGCGTCTGAGGGAACAAGGCTGAGATCCCTACCGAGAGGGCCAGAAAGGGCCCCTTTCGCAGCAGAATCAGCTTGCACATTTTCTGCTATCCCTACATGGCCCAGGATCCAGTAGAAAAGCACGGTTTTCCGCTGGCCAGGCAAGTGGGAAAGCAAGGCTTGGACATGTTGTGTCAAGGGGTTCCGAAGATTGTAATTCGCCAAGGACTCCAGGGCACTCATGGAATCGCTGAAGACAATGAAATGGGTGCCCTGAAGGCCAAGGATTCATTCCACCGCCAAACCAAGAGCCAAAAGCTCTGCAGAAAACACAGAATAGCCCGATGGAAGGCGATGGGCAACCGTTACTCCCTTACACATACAAGCACATGCCACGCCAACGTCCGACTTCGACCCATCAGTGAACAGCCGCTGATAACTGGCGTACTGAGAACACAGCCGCCGGAACTCCTGCAAGTACCTTGCTGGTAGAGTGGAACCCTTCGGGAGGGACGCCAGAGCCAAAATGAAAATGCTACTTGGGACGAGCCAAGGGGCCACTGGCATCTCCCCAAGCCTCAAGACACAAGGCATTTCAAAGGCTATCTCCTGACAGGACTGCTGGAGCCTATCGCGGAAATCACCCTTACCCACCCTGCGTCTACCGACTCGCAAGTCTGGCCCAAAAACCATGGACCAAGCAGGACTGGATTGCACAGCACGCAAACGCACAGCATACTGAATGGCAAGCTTCCACCGACGAACGGCCAAAGGTGGCTCCGAGGCCTCAGCGTAGAGGCTGACCACTGGAGAAGTTCGAAATGCCCCAGTCGCCACACGCAGGCCACTGTGATGCACAGTGTCCAACATCTGGAGAGTCGAGTCACTAGCCGAATCATACACCATGCACGCATAATCAAGTTTGCTGCGGACAAGGGCTCGGTAGAGGCGCAACATGGCAGCACGATCGGCACCCCATGAAGTGCCCGACAGAACCCGCAAGATGTTAAGTGCCCGCAAAGACTTGTCTTTAAGTTGGCGTAAGTTTGGAAGCCAGGATAACCGGGAATCGAACACCAGACCCAGGAAACGTGCCTGCAGGACAACAGGAATTTGTGCCTGTCCCAAGTACAGGCAAGGATCTGGGTGCAATGTTCGTTGGCGGCAAAAGTGGACCCACACAGTCTTGTCCGGAGAAAACCGGAAACCATTACTGATCGCCCAGGCCTGGACTTTGTTAACTGCCAGCTGTAGCTGCCGCTCGCAGGTCTGCATGCGAGCCGCCCGAAAGCGCAGGCCAAAGTCATCGATAAACAAAGACTGGGGAACAGCAGCTTGCCGAGCAATGGGGTTGATCCCAATAGCAAACAAGATGACACTAAGAACACCTCCTTGAGGCACACCATTCTCCAAGACAAACGGGCGGGAAAGAGTCGCCCCGACACGAACGCGAAAAGAACGGCCGGAGGGTAAGCGGAAAGGAACAGTGGCATCCGTGTCCTCAAGCCACAGTCATAGAGATTACGAAGAATCCCATAACGCCAGGTCGTATCATAAGCCTTCTCCAAGTCAAAGAAAACTTGAACCAGATGTTGACGCAGGAGAAAAGCCTCCCTCACATCTGATTCAAGGGCAACAAGATGATCGATAGTTAACCGAAACCGTCGAAAGCCACACTGGGACGCAGATAAGAATCCCTGTGATTCCAACACCCAGACTAACCGCTCACTGACCATCCGTTCCATAAGTTTACAGACACAGCTAGTCAGAGTGATTGGGTGATAACTGGAAGGAGAAGTAGGGTCTTTGCCCGGTTTCACAATTGGGATGACCACCGCTACCCTCCACACAGCTGGAATAGAGCCCTCCGCCCACACACGGTTGAACATTTCCAGCAAGAACTGCTGGGAGGCAAGAGGCAGATGTTTCAACAGCTGATAATGAACATCATCAGGGCCTGGGGCGGAGTCATGCGACTTGGACAAAGCTGAAACAAATTCCTGCCTGGTGAACGGCAAATTGTACTGCTCCAGCCCGTCGGAGCGAAAGTCAAGAGAGCGAGCCTCATCCCTACGCCTAATCCCGAGGAAACCAGGATCATAATGATCATCACTCGAGACCCGCGCAAAAGCAGACGCAAGACAATCGGTGATATCCGGCACAGATGAAACCATGGCGTTCGCCACCCTCAGCTGCGATACCGTAGAAGGCACGGTCCTCCCCGAGATCTGGCGAACCTTTCTCCACACTAGCTGAGAAGGCGTGGAGCGTGTGATCGAAGAAACATAAGCCGACCACGAAGCACGCCTAGCCTCACGGATGACAACCCTGGCACGGGCACTACAGCGGTTAAAGGCAACAAAATTGTCAGTAGTTGGGCTAATCGTAAATGCACGCAACGCTCGCCTGCGGGCCCGAATGGCCGGCCCGCAAGCAGGCGTCCACTACGGAACAGGAACCCGTCTCGGCTGTGTGGACGTACGCGGGACAGAAGCATGAGCAGCAGCGAGGATTACATCAGTGAAATGAGTTGAAAGTTCATCCACATCACTAAAGTCCTGCACCGCATGCTGGAAAACAGCAGCCTCAGCAAAGGCTGATCACTCAGCTTGTTTCAGCGCCCACCGGGCAGGCCTGGAAGCAACAGAACCTCCCTGTGTTGCGGACAACACAATAGGGAGGTGATCGCTCCCATGCATATCGGCAGTGACAGCCCAAGTGAAGTGAACCGGGATAGCTAGAGAGCAAAAGGCCAAGTCCACTGCTGACCAATTACCTGTGGCCAGATTGCAGTGGGTCATGGCACCATCGTTCAAGACGCAAATGGACCCCCTCTGCATCCGTTCCTCAAGGATTGTCCACTTATTATCAGTATGAGGTCCTCCCCACTGGACATGGTGGCTGTTAATGTCGCCCAGCAAGAGGAAAGGGGCAGGAAGCTGGCGGACCAAGTCCTCCAGGTCACCAACCCCAAAGACCTCATCCGGTGGCAAATAAAGCGAACAGACAGTAATATCCAAACAGAAAGAAACTCGAACTGCTACCGCCTGAAATCTAGTATGCAGAGGCACACGGGCATGCGGCTGACAGTGTTGAACCAGCACAGCAACACCACCATGTGCACGTGGCACAGGGTCTGCATCTAGACGGTAGAAAGAATAACCCCGAATAACCGGATTATCTGATGCCTTAAAGCAAGTTTCCTGGAGGCAGCAGCACAGAGGTCGCCAATGCGACAAAAGCAGTCGCAGCTCTTCTGCATGGGTACGATAACTTTGGCAGTTCCACTGAACGATGGTATGTGCAGGCATTAGGACGGGCTTAAGACCGAATCATCCTCCTCAACTCATCCCCTGGGTGATCCGAAAACATCTGAATCCTCCCCCGAATCAAAAGTCGGAGTGAGGTCCAGAACGAAGTTGTCCTCGGAAGGAGGAAAAAGTTCAGGAGAAGAGGAACAGGAGATCCTCCCTGCTCCATGGGTAAAGAAGTATCAAATTGTGGAGGGGGCGCAATGGACCCCTCAGCAAGCTGGTCGTTCAACGACCGTTTCATCTCCTCTCCTGGTGGCGACTTCCTCACGGGTGGTGTTGAGGCTTTAGCAGCAGGAGCTTTCTTCGACACTTTCTGTGGTGCACTACGGGCGGGAGGAGGCTTAACTCCAGCCTTAACCTGCCTGGGAACAGTTACAGGAACAGTAGCAGGAGCAGAAACATTCGCAGGCTGGGCAGATGTCGACGGCAAAGCAGCAACTGGTTCCGAAGAACCCAAAAGACCCTGCAAAGATGGATGTTGTTGGGTCAACAAAGTAGCAAGCATGCCTACCGTCCTCCTCAAAGACCTGAGCTCAGCGCGCAAATCTGCCAAACCAGCAGACTCACTAACTGGGCCAGGCAATGGCGCACTGCACACCTGCACAAAAGACCGGGCCATCGGCGCTGCCGATAGTTTAGCCTTCTTCCGGGCCTCCGAGTAGGAAAGCCCATCCTTCACCTTCTATTCCTGCACACGACATTCCTCTAAATAAACACGGCATTCCCGTGAAGAGGGTGGGTGCTGACCATCACAGTTGATGCACTGCTTTGGGCCAGCACATTCAGCTCCCTCATGGGCTGCCTGAGCACAGCTAACACAGGCAGGCTTACCTTTACACGAGCCACTGTGGTGGCCGAAGCGTTGACAGCGGAAACACCGCATTGGATTCGGTACATAATTCCTGACCTTCAACTGCAGGTAACCGGCAGTAATGTGCTGCGGTGCAACTGGCGTATCAAAGGTCAGGAAAAAGGTGTCAGTTGGCTGGGCACCATTCTGGCCTTTCCGCATCAAACGCTTTACAGCCGTAACGCCTTGTGACTTGAGTTCGTCCAGGATGAGATCATCACTTAAAACCCTCAAATCAAAGCACGTCACGACCCCCTTACTGCTATTTAAGGTACGATGTGGCTCCACACGCACCGGGCATATTCCCAGTGCACTCGCCTTCAAAAGCCTCTTTGCCTGAGCATCGTCCACAACTTCCACAAGGTATCTCCTAGCACGGAGCCGAGAGACACTCTTTGGGTCTGAACCACAGATCCCTTTCAATGCTTTGTGGACAGCGAATGGACCGAGTTGAGTAACATCTCGGCCCTCGCCTGTCACCACCAGGAACTTCGGGACTTGGTCCCGACTTTTACTAACGTCTGGTAACAGGGCATCAAGCCCAACCATCTCAGATTCCCTCCTCTGGAGCTTGCTAGTGCGGCGAGGAGGGGAAGAATTTTTTGGGAAAGAAATTTTTGGGGGGGAGGGGGGGGAAGTAGATGCCATGGAGAGCAAAATGAAGTCGCGGCGGTGCGCCCCCCAGAAAAGAAAAACCCCGTGCGGCACTCGGGTGATGCAGGGCCGGAAGCCGCATATCCAGGGCCCTGCACCAGGAAGCTAACACTGCCGTCTATCTCCGAGAAGTGGCAGCCTAAGCATTCCGAGAGGCGAGGCCACCAAGGAAGCCGTACACACTACCTCCATCGATAACCCAAACAGTTCGGGTCCGTGATGCAGATGGATACAGCACAAGCCGCCTCCTCACATCGACAGGACTCGAAAGGTCATAGCCGATTGACCTTAGGCCGGCTTGCCCAGGCCACCCGTCCTCCAGAATAAGGAGCCAAAGCCCGAAAGCCAGGGTCTCCGCCTCCACGGATTACTAGGTTGCAGCACACGGCCAACATGCTGGGGGATGAGGATGAAAAGCCCAGTGGCCAGAACGGGCAAATTGGAATCAAACCCAAAAGGGGATTCAAACCACCAAACATCCTCTCAGCAGCCACCCCGGGCCCGGTTTGTGCGGATGTCCTTTCACCTCTTTCCGACTAGTGCTTGCGACGGGTGTTAAACCTGCCTGCCATACACACCGTAGGCGCACTCGTAAACCGTAGTGTTGAGGTTGCTAGTGTTCAAGATGGACTAAAAAACCCTCCGCCATGCAGATCCTTGGCACACTAGCAAACCGTGACCTTGGGTTCCCTTTTAGTCGCCTTCTACGACACGCAGGGGTACGGTGGGCTTATTCTACCCCCAGCCCACAGGGGGGCTTGTAGGAGGGAGAGCATCAATTCCAACACTGGCACTGATATAGTTTTCTACTCAGAGGCAGTAGTTGACCTGACCCCTGCCCAGACACGTACCAAATACTTCTCTGCTAGTGCTGCATCTTGCTGTAACAAGAAATCTGTGTCTCCAAAGTTTTTAAGATACTGTGCTGGGTCATAGGCCATAGCTGCATGCTTTGTCCCCACCTAACTCATGCAGTCATCTCCTGTCAATATATGTGCCTTGATCAGTGGTTTTGCAAGTGGTGCTCCTAGTTGAGAAACTGCTTGATGCAGTGGGAGCATGCACCTCTTTTCACCAGTGCTATATTGCTGCCACATCTCCTGCAACCCCAAACTTTGGAGGTGTGGTGTGTAGTATAGCAGTAACGCAAAACTGTCCGTGTCATTGGATACTACGATAACTCGCTTGCGCTGTTTCACACGAACAGCCACTCTACATGCACCACCAGCCTGGCGTCTGCCTCCTCGATCCAGTTCAACAGATCGGGTATATCTTCACCACCAGACTCTATTGCTGAAAGTACTTCATCATCAGAAACAAGAGAGCTAGCGACAATGGTAGGATTGCGATAAGCCTGATTGCACACAATATCTCGAACCAGGAGCTGGAGATTCCTCTTGTTTTCCTGAGATGCCCAGAACTTGTTAAATTGCTGTGGGATGGGTGTTTCTCTGTTCATGCCAATAATATCGATGCCGATTGATAAGTCAGTACGACGCATGCGCTCCCCTTCCTTAAGAGACATCTCAATGTAGGAATCAAGTACGAGATGGATGAACTGTATACTTTCACAGATACTCGAAGCTGATGTTAAAATGGCGTCGATGACCATACCCAGATTAGAGAATTGCGCTAGTGGCATCTGCCGCATCTTTGACATGAAGTCGACCACAACATGAGTGGAAAGTGTAGACTCTGGACTCCATTTGGTAATGTCAAGTTTAGGTTCAATCTCGCCAATAAGTAATGACTTCGTAGTGTGAGCAGGAAGATCACCATCATACAGTGGGGATACTGAGCACATTGTGACTAGGTATTTGCCTGAGGTCCATGCCTCGCTCCTTAGCAATGTCCATGGTTCTCTGTGCCTCTGCCATTTCCTTGGATGAGAGTTCGTTCTTCTCCTTCTCAATGGTTGATGGTGTCTTCTGAGGTTGATCGGTGAACCGTGGCAATTTTGATTTGGAGATGGTTTTGCTTATTTTTTTGATTTTCTCAACTAATCTCTCCTGCCTGTATGAACGGTAGTTTGCTGACCATTCTCATGAAACGTGAGCAGGCTTGCAGCCACTTTTCGGTCAACTGCCAGCTTTGTGAGCAGGTTGTGTCGTGGCACAGGCACATTGACTGTCACCGAGTAGGGATTCTGCCATTGTAGCACAAAGTCTAACAGCTTAGACACGTTGTGGTTAAATGTGTGACGACGAGTACTGCTCAGTACTTGTTGCAGATGGCATTCGTGTGGTTCATGGGGTGGTTAGAGGTTTCAAAATTGAGGAGACTAGTTATAGACCCAATCTTGTGGAACAAGAGCTCGAACTCTGCCACAGCACTGGCATTGCATGTGGCTCCCACCACATAGTGACCTCCAGGACCTTTGGACACTCGCTGGATGGTCTGCTCAACCTTCATGTCACCTCCGACAGCACAGAACCATCCTGGGCGCCATTAAGCCTTATCTCCCCGCCCCCTTCCTGGGCAATCCTGAACAACCCACTGACCCCCAGAGAAGTGTCGGTAGCACTCCGGATGAACTCCAGCACTTTGATTTGTTTAAGATACCAAGAGCCATAACACAGGTAGTTGATGCAGTCACATTCTGCAAAGATTGGCATAGAATCCTCAACAGTAGCTGCAAATAGATGCCAATTTCCCTCTCTGTCTGATAGTACAGCATTCTTGATGACGGCGACTAACTGCAGCCAAATTTCAAAAAATTGGCAGAGCCCAGACTTTTCCTCACACTCCTTCTCAAATTTCTGGAAGTCTTGACGCAATTCCTCCACTTGTCCAATCAGGGCCGGAAACCCTTGAGTTGGTTTTCACTAAGTTTAATTTGCAGCACTTTCAACTACACCAGCCCTGGATACACAGCCATGTCATTTTTATTCCAGAATATCTTCCACTGGAGCGAACGTATCAGATCATCCACAATCAGCATACCACTAACAGCTCGAACATAATGGCTGCCGCTTAACACTGAATCTATCACACCAGATCCAAACACTGCACACTCGATCAGTGGATCATGTGGGCCAGAACCTCGAAGTAGTTTTCGCTGGCACCTGAGCAGAACACGGGTCCAATGGAAAGGGCCAATGCACAGAAACATATCGTTGAACTTCTCTGTCTCATCCAGATAAATATCACAGCCAATGGCAAACACACCCTCGTCGCACCACACCGCCATTGAGGTTTGATTCAGCTGTCTGCGCACACTATGAAAGTTTGTGAGGCAATCTCTGACAGTAGCGCACTCAGTGATTGGTCTGGGTACAACGGGGATGAAGCCAACACGCATCACTGGCACCATGGCACTATGGCGGACAAGTGTGTACACAGCCGCCCAGATATGAGGGTCTTTTACTGATGCACCAAGGCGGATCAAACTGATCAAGAATTACCGTTTTGCAGCTACACTTTGGGCAGTCTGCATGTGCATGTTGGCATCGTTTTCTGTTCTTCCTGGAGCGAGTAATCCACATCGGAAGTTCCAGCATGGATTACACTCCAGGAAGAACAGAAAACGATGCCAACAATGAAAATTGCGGTAACACACGCGCTTGAATCACGTTGTCCGTTTTGATGGTTCGTGATGGTTAGAAACTAGTTTTAACTTTGAATTAGTTAGATATTGGAAGGAGGACGATCTATTAAACTAAATTTGTGAATAAATGAGAATAAAGGCACTATGTTAATGCTACACTGAACCCAGATCACGTACGTGAATGATCAACTTTTCCATGATTGATTTACCTTGACCATGACCTTTGAAGGAAAAGATGACTCCGAATGGTGAAAACAACATCCGAAATGAATTCCTCGCACCAAATTCAGTGTAATTAGAGTAATCCCAAGTGAATTTACCTAAAAAATAAAAATAAAGGTGAATTTTCGTAATGGCCGAAGGCGGCCATATTGGATTTGGCCATAGCGCCATTCGGGGCACTATGGCCAACAAGCACCTCGGTGATTTTTCATGTCTAGGGACCCATTGACTAAGTGGCAGTGAGAAATTCTCTCAACTCCATTTTGGAAACGGGACCATATGGCTGGTACTGGACTACTGCCATTGAGGACTCATCTGATGTTCTCTGGGATTGTTCTGATGTTCTCTCATACCCAGTTTCTTTGAGATGCCGAGCCTTCAGGTTTCCATCGTTCCCAACTTCCCTTGTGTCATGTTGCGCCTCTACAGAGCCCTTGTCCGCAGCAACCTTGATTATGCGTGCATGGTGTATGGTTCGGCTAGTGACTCGACTCTCCAGATGTTGGACACTGTGCATCACAGTGGCCTGCGTGTGGCGACTGGGGCATTTCGGACTTCTCCAGTGGTCAGCCTCTATGCTGAGGCCTCGGAGCCACCTTTAGCCATTCGTCGGCGGAAGCTGGCCATTCAGTATGCTGTGCGTTTACGTGCTGTGGAATCCAGTCCTGCTTGGTCCATGGTTTTTGGGCCAGACTTGCGAGTCGATGGACGCAGGGTGGGTAAGGGTGATTTCCGCGATAGGCTCCAGCAGTCCTATCAGGAAATAGCCTTTGATATGCCCAGCGTCTTGAGGCTGGGGGGATGCCAGTGGCCCCTTGGCTTGTCCCAAGTGGCATTTTCATTTTCGCTCTGGCGTCCCTCCCGAAGGGTTCCACTCTGCCAGCAAGGTACTTGCAGGAGTTCCGGCGGCTGTGTTCTCACTACGCCGGTTATCAGCGGCTGTTTACTGATGGGTCGAAGTCAGACGCTGGCGTGGCTCGTGCTTGTGTTTGTAAGGGAGTGACGGTTGCCCATCGCCTTCCATCAGGCTATTCTGTGTTTTCTGCAGAGCTTTTGGCTCTCGGTTTGGTGGTGGAATGGATCCTTGGCCTTCAGGGCACGCATTTCATTATCTTTAGCGATTCCATGAGTGCCCTGGAGTCCTTGGCGACTTACAATCCACGGAACCCCTTGACACAACGTGTCCAAGCTTTGCTTTCCCGCTTGCCTGGCCAGCGGAAAACCGTGCTTTTCTGCTGGATCCCGGGCCATGTTGGGGTAGGTGGAAATGAGCAAGCGGATTCTGCAGCAAAAGGGGCCCTTTCTGGCCCTCTCGGAAGGGATCTCAGCCTTGTTCCCTCGGACGCTTTTCCAACTCTGCGTCTAAGGTTACACTCTTTTTGGCAAGCATCGTGGGATGGACAGGCCGGCAATAAATTACGAGCTATTAAAGGCACTGTTGAGGAATGGCACTCGGCGTGTCGCCGCAGTCGTCGTGAGGAGGTGGTGTTGGCCCGTTTGCGCATTGGTCACACTCGACTTACTCACTGTTTCCTTTTGTGGGGGGTTGACCCTCCGGAATGTCATTGGTGTCGGCGGCCACTTACGGTCCGGCACTTCCTTGTTGATTGTTGCCATCTTGATGGTTTTCGTCGTCGTTTCCATCTTCCGCATGACATTGTGCGTCAATTGGGCGATAAGTCTGTCCTCCTGTCCGGTGTTTTTCAATTTTTGCAGGAGGTACAGATGTATGACAAGATTTAGGTTAGGGGTTTGAATAATATTTCTGTAATGTGTGGTGCAGTGGCAACCCGGACCACTGCACTGTGACTGAGGTTGGCGCTAATGACCAAGCTGTCGACGCGCCATTAAGCCTCACCCCCCCCCTTGTGCCTTTCCACTCTTCGGGATGTATTTTGACCTTGTGCAATAGGGTCGTGTGAAACCATGAACTTTAGTAATGGTTGTGCTTAGGTTATGGTTTTATGTTTACAGTTTCTTTCCTTTGGTGGGTATCTACTGCCACACTGTGTAACTTCTAGCTTATAAGTCCGATGCTTTTAAATTTTCCGCTAAATTGACCACAAGGTGTTTGTTAGTTTCTCAAACTTCTAATGTTGTTAACTGTTTCTTCTTTCCCCAATAATTTTTTTAAGTTTTGTGAAAAATGGCCTCGGTGTCAATGCTGTTCGCCACTTGGGTCATTGGTGGATGGTGTGGTATAGTGCTGCTGATAGTGCTGCTGAGGAAGCCAGTAGGCTGGAGGACTGTAATTCTCTTCATGTTCCTACCTCACCTTCCAAAACCATGATGAGGCATGATATCCTTGATTCCTGGCAGCTGTGTTGGACTAGCTGTAAGAATGGCAGGACTACCTCTCCTCTTTTATCAACTGTCAGCCTTGACTACCTGTCTCTTTCTACTAAGGTGGCCCAAAGGTGGGTGGTGCCACCAAAGGTGCCCAAAGGTGGCCAAAGGTTCCACCAAAGGTGCCCAAAGGTGGGTTTGTGCAGTGAGGGTCCACAAATATTGGGACAGAGAGTTTATTTCTGTAGCAACCTCTATTAAAGGCAAAACCTGCATCCTCTTTCTGTTGTTAGCAAGGATTGAGCAATAGATGATGTAGTTTTGAGGAGAACTGATTGGTTCAGGTTATAGTGCACTAGACTGATGCCAGATGTATCTGCTGTGATAGCAGTGATTGTCGTCTGCTAAAGCTAAAGCTCTTATTTTATAAAAATAATTAGAAATTGGATGCTTTAAAGGATTAATACAGGAATAAGTTAATTTATATTGATAATGGGTATCGGGTCGTGTATCGGTAAGGGTTACGGATACTGATACCAATACTGATGTCGATATATCGACAAATGGTGATAAATGTGCTAATTGTGCCAATGTGTGCTTAATTCAAACATATTTAAAACGTCCTTGCGTTACAAATGGGTCAGCTAATCCATTAACAAACCTTTACCCCTTATTAAGTTTTAATTTAGTACTTTACTTCACTCATTCCTTAAGTTGTTTCTTGGCAGAATCGTCGCAGTAATTTCTAGCAAATCTTTAATGCAGAGAGAAACCACTTCAGATAGACTATGTTTTTCTTTTAGGTGTATTGTAAGTTTGCCAAAGTAAAAACCCTGAGTCCAACAACTCTACGCTGATTCATGTAAGGAATCCTTATTTTCTATCATGGGTTGGGTGGTTGTTAGTTTGGCCTGCGGATCTCATCTGTGGGCTGCTTGTTAGTTCCGTATTTTTGACGAGTTCTGATCAAAAATGAAAAAAAAATGTTTTGACCGAGAGTGTAAAATTTCGGGTTGGTGGGTTGTGAGCGCTCTAGGGTCTTATTATGTGTATACTTACTGTGACCATACGAACATCCATCGAGGATATCAATCAATTTGCATCAAACATGCATCAACCATTATAGTTTAGCAACATATTTCAACATATTTTAAACATGCATCAAACATATTTCAACTTGTATCAGACATATTGTCAATCATACATCAACTTGTATTGAGCATAAAATTTGCATCACACTTGTAGGACACACATCAAAATGTACCGAACAAATTTTAAATTTGTATCAACTTTACATCAAAGTCTGCATCATATATAAATCACTTCACAAGCGCAGTTGTAACCTTTGAAAGTGGAAGGAGAGGTGGGGATCACTTTTTTGACATTTTCCAAAGATACCGATTATTTGTAATAGCAACATGTTTTTGTTCAAACAAACAGCTTAAAAATTTAGCCTTAAAAATTTTCATGATTGAAACTCTGGTACAATTTCTTATAATTTCTTTTGTTTGCTCACATAATACGCTTATCCTGAGAACAGTTTAGATTCTAATAAAACATGTATGCACTGTCTCATGTGTCTCATTGGCTGAGTTTTTAAGACAAAACAAATCCATTTTTATCTTAATTTGTTAATTTCGTTTATTTTGTTCTTTTACGAGACCGTACTAACCTTTATTCATGAGATATATTTCATAAAATTCATGCACAGTACAAGTTTCTTCAATTGAAGCGATGATAATTAGGAATTTCTTATTGTAGTAAAAGTTTAAGTAGTAAAAGTAAAAGTGTAGTAAAAGTGACGGTATACACCTGACAGTGAAGGGTAAGCATGTTCTTCAAGAA
>JAHWFP010077171.1:54592-82785 GCA_023313725.1 Lithobius niger
TCCTTTCCTGACCTGCGTGCAATTGCACCAAACTTTCTATTATTATTTTAAGTTCGATGTGGTTTTAGTTTTGGTTTATATATGCACTTATAGAATGTGGTTTCAATTGGTGAAGTGTCTATGCACTAATTGGGTTGTAATGTGATATTTTCAGTCTCTGTGCGAATTACTTATCGTCCTACTGTAGGTATTGGTGCAATTCGTTTTTAATTGTTCTAACGCTATTGGGTCGTTACAACTGGTAGTGATTATTGTCCCACTCTTTGGTAGCTCTCTTACCAGGTGTTGGTGGTTTGTCATCCCACTTAATAGAGGTTGTTGCGTCAGTTATAAGTGGCGTCCCTATCATGGGTGGTCATGCATATCATGGGTGTCATATCTGTCATGGATGTCATCTCAATCATGGATGGTCATTCCCGTCATGGATGTCATCTTCATCATGGATGGTCATACCCGTCATGGGAGTTATCTCCATCATGGATGGCCATTAGCATGGATCAAAAAAATGCTTTTATTAAATTTCAAATCGTAATAGTGTGGAAAAGTTTGGCTTCGACCTCCTAATCACTATCCCTAAAGTAAAAATTTCTAAAATAATTTTTTGAGGTGCCCATCTGGGCCTAAAATTTAACATTATAAGTCAATGAGAAAAATCGCTAATTTTGAAAAAAAATTGACTAGTTTAAAATACAACTTTTTACATTATCTATTTGGTACTCTCATAGACCATTAAAAGAAGCCAGAAATAAATTTGAAAAATATTTTGGCCCTAAACTTCGTTTTAATTTAAGGAGTAAAATCGACAAAAATGCCTTTTTTCCTATTTTGATGGCCGATAATTCGCATTGTTTTCTGAAAGAAAAAAAAAATGTTTTGATTTTGGCTACAATTTGATGGTCTCTTAGAGTACAAAATGAGATAATGTAAAAAGCAATATTTTAAACAAGTAAAAAATCACTTTTCCTGAATTAGAAATTTTTCTCAATGACTTATAATGTTAAACTTTAGGCCCAGGTGGGCACCTCAAAAAATTATTTTAGTCATTTTTTTTCTTTAGGGATATTGATTAGGAGGTCGAAGACCAACTTTTCCACACTATCACGATATGAAATTTAAAAAAGCATTTTTTGATCTACCCTAATGGCCGTGCCCATCATGGAGGTCATCTCTGTCATGGATGGTCATGCCTGTCATGGGCGTCATCTCTGTCATTGATGGTCATGTCTGTCATGGGTGTCATCTCCGTCATGGATGGTCATGCCCGTCTTGGGGTCCGAAATAGTTAAACAGAATATCTATGTTCATGTCATACGAGCCAACAGATATTTTCACTAATTGTCATGGAATAATTATCAAATGTACACGTGAAATCTCCTAATTCGTATAAAGTATATCTGACTTCTAGTAACACATCCTATGTACGGAATCAACGTGCTTCCATGCCGAGTTCTATGGGGAGGGACGGGGTGGACTGCATGAGTGCTCGTGTTCTTCATTTATTTATTTACGAGTTTGATTATATAACTCTCTTCGCATCATTACTACACGTCTGTCAAATTCCTGATAAAAAATGTGTCTAGAACTACTGTTCTTGTCTGAGCAAGTGTTCGTGCTTAGTTTTAATCTACTTTTTCTGTAGATTTTTGATTTCTTTTGGCTGACTGCTTTCGTGCTTAGTTTTAATCTACTTTTTCTGTAGATTTTTGATTTCTTTTGGCTGACTGCTTTCGTGCTTGTTGTGGGTGGCGCACGAATTCAACACTATCTAGCGATGTAAAAACAAACTAGATTCAAGCTGACTTGTGCTCTGCTAGTATAGGGGATCGTATCCTGCTGTTGGCTGTAATGGAATTTTAACTCAGTTGAAGTTTGTGAAATCACTGTAGTTTTACTTTGGTTCTTTTTTTCAAAGTATGGTAAACTAAATTTTTAGCTTTTCTTAATCGTTAATTTGCTTGTCCTGGAGATCGCTTTTAAAATCCATATTATGATTAGCTTTTTTTTGGAGGAATGTGTCGCCTTTCCTTTGTGTGAAAAGAAAAGAGAGATTTTCGGTACCACGTTGGTACCACCTTGAATTTGTCGTGAATTTTGTCACGTTTATTATTTTGAAAATTCATCTATTTAACACAGTAAATTAATAAAGTAATCGAGCGTGTAGTTGGTCGAACTGACCCTAACTAATTTGAACAATTTTAACAGACAAATCGAAAATGTTAAAAAAAAATTGCGTTTATCAATGTTTATTGTTATTTGCCAGGCGAAAGTTCTGAAAGGCCTTTAAATTTCTGGGAGGGAAATTTGTTTGGCCTTGTGTCGGAAACTATTCTAGAACTAGCTTAGTGGCGAGGTTTACTACGAAAGAAACTAGTTTTTCCTTCTTATAATATTTGAGACTGTTCGGGCCCCCCCCCCCCCCCCGCTTCGGTACCGCACTAACCTGCACAGTTTTTTTCTGTTTGGAATGCAATTCGTAAATGAGTGTTAGGGTTAAAATAGCAATTTTCTGCATGTTTGGTAAGCGGCTGTGTCATGCATGTTACAGTAATCCCGAGACAAAATTCCATTCTAGTTGTGAAAACTCGGTTAAAGAATGATATGCAGGTAGTGTTGCCAAATTTCAGGGAGGGGTAGTGAAATCTGAAGTTACTTTAATGCACTGTGAAACATTAGGGTGTGGGGTCTGTAAATTAAGCATTTTTGGTTAGCTGTGAAATAATTTTGGTCATTTGGTAAGTTCGGCGTGCAATTCGGCTGGCTAAATTATTAACTTAGAGCTATAGATTAATTCTAAAAAAATTGTCTGACTGATAGTGCTAGGCGTTTAATTCATGTAGGTTATTACAGGATGTTTAGTTTCGGAGCAAAGGGGGGAGGGGATGGGGAGGGAGGAAAATCCCAATTTATAATTTATTTAGGTTCGGTGTACTGGTATAGGTTAATTTTCCAAAATGTATGTAATTTTTCTCAAAATTCTAGGTTATTGTTACGTTAAGCTAATCATTTTTGTTAATTTTTATTTTTAGATTGCATTGGCCAGCCTGGAACCAGGCCCAATGCTGGAGTGTGTGCTGATTCCAGTAGAGGGGGCAGCCGGGGAGGATGTGTTTTTTTTTTCGGGGGGGGGGTTTGATAAGTGGTCCTGCCTAAATGGTTCTAGTTTTAATTGACCAAGTTAAACTCTCAATTTTGGCTGTTTCTTAAGCTTTCTAATGATTCGAGGGAGGGGGGGGGGCTAGTGAATAAAATTCCTTAGTTTGCCTAAGCTTCGAGATTTCGTCTGGCATGTCTCACGAATTATCAATGAACGCTTAATAACTCAATGCAGTGGTGTTCTGACCAAATAATGATTACTGAAGGCTTGTGGTTACTGGGTACTTCGATGGATGCAAACCCTGGATTACTGAAAAAAATGAGGCAGTTATTTTCTGATTTTGCAGGGCGAAATAGGCTTTGTTTATATGGATTCTATGCCTATGGTTGACAATTTGTGGCTTTTTGTATGCAATATCCCAATCTTGTCATTGGTAATTTGTTGGTAATCCAGTCGATGCATTCCAAGATTTACCGACAAGGTCATAATGGACATGTAACTATCTTCATGGAGGAACACCGGTTATAAATTACCGTTTCTGCTGTCGCTATCGTATTGCGATTTTTTTAATACAATCACTTAATTTTGTCATCGGAAATTTGTTGGTAATCCAGCGGATGCTTACATGGACTTATGGACGCTTTCGTGAGTGTTCGACTTTGGTAATTCGCAATTTTGCTTGCGTTTAAGTCGCATTTTATGCCTTGTTTGTTTGGCTACGCAATCTATGTGATCACTAGTTGTAAAGCGCATCATGAAGACGTGCGAATCTAGGAGTACAGCTGCCCCATAATAGAGAAATGTGTAATTTAAATAATGATGGTTCTTGAAGATATGTAATTACACTATGGTGGCTTCGCTCACTCAATCCATGTATCCTGTGATTCAGTTCACCATCCTTCAATCATTTCCATAAGCCAGGAGCAGACGGAGTCTTTCACGTCCTGTGGTCTTTTTTTGGCACTGAATCGGAAGGTTTGAATCAGTAGTTGGCTTCTCCCTCCACCAATATTATTCTTCCACCTATATTCCCCCTTCCCCTCTTCCCTTCTTCTCCCTTCCCCTCTATATTCTAGTATACGGCTCCACGATTACCTTAGTTCATTTAGTGTGGCAGCGTCTTTAATTAACTGGTTTTGTCCAGGTTTCGGTGCTGTGCATGTTTGTTTGCAGCATTATTGTTAGACCATTGCTTCAGCACAGTTTCCTTCGATAAATTCATTTTCTTGATGTTTCTTAGGAAAAAGTTATTGTTGTTTTTAGCATTGTTAAAGCATTGTTTGTTGTGCGCTGGGGAAAAGGTGGCAACTACCGTGTTATGGGTTGACATGCTTGACCTAGGTGACCATGCTGGAGGCTCAAATGGCCTTGCTGGTCTGACTTTTCTCAGTTGTTATTTTTTCTCTTTTGCCTCTTGCTCGTCGGAACGTGCAACATGACGGAACTCCGTCTTTTACATTAATATTTATAATTTACGGACAGCATCCATACATAATCTATGTACGTAATGCTTCATTAGGTAACCAAGGGCAGATCGTACGTTTTTTTAGGGGTTATTTGAGATTTTAATGAACTATTGTTAATGGTTTGCGTGGCTGTCTAGGTAAGTCTATTTTGTTCCATTGTTCCAGTCGGATTTTTGCATCAAGGTTTGCAATGACATTTTTGACGGTTTGTACATAACCCTTAAGGCCTAACCAGACTGGCTGCTTGCGGCTGCATGCCGCCGTAGTATGGTGTAAAAAAGACTTCAATATTTGTCCTTAACGCAACATCAACTACACGATTGCTGCAATGTAGACGTTGTAGGCACGTAGTTATGCATAGCTTCGCACGAAATTTTCTTCTGTCTGTAGAGGGCCTTTAAGTTATGTCTTAGGACTGAATCATTATGTTTTTTAACAAAAAAATTTATTCGGCATAATTCTAAAATGTAGGTACAAGCTATTTTTATTTTCGGCTTGTAACTGAGCATGAGCATGTACACAGCGCTACACTACGAGATAGGCTGTCATAATTTGGCGGACTTTTTGTTACCAACAGAATCGAGTTAATTACTGGTTATCTTTTACTTTTATATGTGTAATTCCAACTCGTACGATGGTCGGAATGAAACCTAAGCCAATTTGCTTGAAAATTTTCTGTGATCGTTATTCATACGACGTGCGTTGCTTACACCTGCACATCATAGTTTGCATGGTTTTCGCATGGTTTATGCATGGTTTTCGTTTTTTGTTTAATCCGAGGTGTTGGATGTCTACATTTATTGTTCTTATGGCAACCACAGGTCTTGTAATGCCCTAGGGGCAATCTCACTGTTACATTAAAGTTAAAGTTAATGTAAAGTATCATGCACTTAAATAGCTTTTCTCTGATCGTTGCGAGGAATGCTGTGAAATTTGATTATTTATTACCAATAAAATACGTGCACTGAGTTGTGCTGTCAACTGGAGTAAATGTGTGCTAAGTTTGCAACTTAATGCCTGTTTATGGAGCTATGTACTGAATTTATGCAGCTGACCCACATTTTGCACATTTATGAGGCCTTCTCCTACTTTTGACGGTAGGTTTGTAATGCAACACCCGTTTGTTGCCAACTGGAATTTGTAATTTATTTCTGACAAGACAGTTTTGTGTGCGCAATGTTAGTTTATTTATTAGTTGGTGTAATACATTCTGTCGTAATTCTACAGATTTAGTTACGATTCGGATTTGGGTATTGGCTTTTACTAAACATCCTCAATCTCATACTTAATACATTTATCTCATGTTTGTAGCGAGTTCAGTGCTAATTTTGATATTGCGAATTCTGTTGATCAGTTCTTACGATGTTGCTACTACAGATTTTATTTAAAGAATAAAAAAAATAGTACTTGGCTTATTTGTACATTCGTGCAATTTAAATAACGTACGAACGTAACAAACTGCTCGAACGATTTTGACCTAGCCTAGATTTTGGAATCACACCTTGAACATTAGTACCATATTTCACCAATATGGGTGGTAGGCTTCTCGTTCTCTTGCAGTAATGCCGGATTAAAAGTATGTTTTTTACCTAATTTCTGGACCATTAATGTTAGAACGAGTTAGATAACCATGTATCGGCCAAAATTGACGTTTTTTCTTCTTTTTCTTGTTGTTGCAAATGTAAACATTTGTCTAGTGTTGCAGACTTGCAAGGTTCGCACAACTGTGGTTCGCATAATTTTCGCTTAAGGGCTTACGCTTCACTCTCTGGAGTGAAGGCTTGTTTTGGAGGGGAAGCTTGGGGTTAGCTTGCTGATGAGGGTGGGTGGAGCTTACGGTTTGCTTGTTTCGGAGAGGCAAGCTTGGGATTGCTGCCTACTGGATGAATAATCGGTGCTTCGATTTCCGCTGTTTCGTCGGTGGGACCAACGTGTAGTTTTGATATTTAATCCTGTATCTGCTGCTCGGATTCAGTTATTCCTCCGTTTTGGATTTCTGTCAAATCCATGTCATTTCGTTTGGAAGAAGGCTGCATCGGGTTTCGAGATCACAAGAAGTATGGTCGACAGTGATTAAAATGCATGCGTACGACCTTAAATCGATCCAAGTAATGCACTGCTCTTACGATTACTCGATTAATAAATTCTGCTATTCTGTAAGGACTATTTCAAACTTTCTGCAACTTAATGGAAATTTCTCTTATCTTTACGAATAATTTCATTAAATGTAATTGTATTTTTAAAATTATACGGACGTGCTGATTGTTATAGAAATTATGCTGTTTCTGGGTTCGACGCGTTTTGCTTGTGGAACACTTCTGAAGCTTTTTCAGAGTTTCCTCTCCAGTCTGATGGCTGCGCTGTTGCTATTGTAAAATTTCCATGCAGGATTGAAGAAAAAGCTACTCTTAATCCTGATTGCTATGCCCAGTGGGTATAGTAAGGCAGATTGATTATATTCTGGAAATTAGGGCGTATATTTTTATAATAATCAATGTCGCAGACCAAACAGTTTTATCTGGATAGGATTTAATGTACTGCTCGGTTGCCTGCTGCTGGCAACGAAAGATAGTTACGAGTGCAGCAAAAAATGTACTAATGCTTCGGGGATACAACTTGGGCTATGTCTTCTCTTCTTTCCTAAGCTGGGACTTTTAGCCATGATCGGTATAACATACCATAAAAATCCATGTAATAAAATATTCATTTTCTTACTGGCATCTCTGATGTCTGCTAATTCGTGATCCTTAATGCTTTTCCTAATTTTTCCCAAAATAATCGTCTGCTCTTTGCTTAGCTATCGCATGGCTGCGTGTTCAGTCTCGAAATTGTAAGTCTAGCACCGAACTCGTATTTCTATGCGGGATAAAGCGTCGCTGACTGGTATTAACTTGGCTGGCACATGTCGCATGACGAAGTCGTATTCCCTGATTCCTATTAAGAGTTCATTCTAATTTAGGTGATAGTCCACTATTGTTGTATAAATAGTACAGGGTCTGTCGTCTGCTGACTTGAGTTGAAAAAAAATCCCATGTGTGAATGAAGCTTAGAAAATATGTAGCGCAAGATCTTCACTGATGATTGGCAAGAAGACTGAAACGCCTTCGGTGACTGCAATGAGGCCTCATAGGTCGAATACTACTCTGTAGCCAGTGGGACGGAAAGCCAATGGGCTCGAGATTGTTAAAGAAACACGGATGCAAACCTATTTACGTTGCCTTTTGGACTTATATGTCAGAAAACTGACTTATATATGGCCAGGCCGTGTCAGTGTGGCTCAGTGGTAAGACCTCGGCCTTTGATTTCAAAGGCCGTGGGTGCGATTCCCCCCTCAGGTATTCTGACATATAAGTTCAAAAGGGACGTAAATAGGTTTGCATCCGTATTTTTTTTTATATAAAGACATGGGCTTAGCCAAGCTGATTTGCATTCCTTGATGACGCTGATGTTTACTAGATTTTCGAAATATTTGCCGAGTATTTCTCGTTGATGAAAGGGGACCTCTTCAACCTTACTGGTGCAGCTCTACCTGTCTACCTGTCTATCTTCGTAAGTTCCTAAGTCAAATTTATTTTTGCTGAATGGGTCTAGGTATGTTTTTAACATTTCGAGAAATCCCATGTATTCCTGTTCATTCAAATCAGGAAAGTTGAATTAAACTTCAAGTTGTTCCATTATTCATCTCAAAATGTTATAGGATCCTTTGTTGTGTTGAGTGGGTTGACCCTACACTATTGATGTCAATAGTCATTGCTTCTGGTGAACCAACGGGGCTGGATCCTGTTTGAGTACCGGGTGGCATTGAGTGGGCAGACCCGACGTTGTCTATGTCAATAATCCTTGTGCATTGTGAAAGGAAAAACCTAGATCCTGCTTGGGCATTACGTAGCGTTGAGTGGGCGGACGTGACATCGTTGAGGCCATTAGTCCCTGCACTTCCTTTTGTCTGAGTGGGCCCTAGACGAGAAGGAAGGCTGGATCCTGTTCCGGGCTTTGTCCCTGATGTTTACTGTCTGTGCACTTCTGATTGTTGTTGTGAAGCTTGGAGGAGGGGATTATCTTTTGTTGATGTTGTGGTAATTTCTTCATTGTCCTCTTCGTCATTATATTCAACTTCGGCTGTTATACAGTGGCCTAAAATAGATCCTACCTTTAGAAAAAGATCTTCTCCAGATGTTTTAATGTCCATTATCGAAATTAATCCGGTAGGGGTTGTGTTAACTAAACATTTGGCTAGACGGATTGAAATGTCTTTACATTGTGGAAACAAAATCCCACTTTGTAGCTCTGGATATTCTTTATGGATTATACCACAAATTTTAGTTTCACTCTTATTTGGCAAAACAACGTTTTTGTACAATGAAACGAGTACTTCTACGTAATATTCGTGGGTTGTTGGATTCCAATGTGAACGTGGATTTTCTGTGGTTTCGTCGTCTGAAGAAACGTTGATTGTTGCAATATGCTCAGTTGTAATGTTATAGTTCAAAATTAATTCTTTGTTCTGACCGTGCGATTCCCATGTATCAAAAGGTGACAAAGATGAGTTAAATTTCAGATCCCCAATTCTAAAATTTGGTCGGAACAATTTAACTTAAACCAATATGCTGGTTGTTTTGTCAAAAAATCGTAACCCAATAAAATGTGGATTTTTCCAAAACTACCATCGAGAACGACTCTGAACTGCTGGTTTCTGGAAAATCAGCATTGGCATATTTCAGCGATCTACTTTCTTCTCTTACCTTTTTTCACCAACACCTACTAAATTTATGGGTTTTGACGTTTCTGCTTCGTGACATTTTATTTGTGCATTTTGTAATAATTCTCGCGCTGTTGAAGATACCATAAATGAAACTCCTGTTCTAGAAAGTACGAGTGCTAGTTTGCTTAAATTGAAATTAAAAATTAAACTAGGCCTTAGGCTAAGTGTGCAGATTTTGCGTAATATCCTACGCAATATATACGACCATGTGTCGTATTTGCTCCTTCGATCAATGCTTCGCTTGGCACCAGCTCCTCTATGAGACCATTAGTGTTGATTTACACTGCAAGCACGAGTTAGTGAGGCGTTGTGTTGCTTGTCTGCTTGATTTTCGCTTGCTGTTGATATTTATTTTTCTTCTCGTCTTTTTTTCCTTTTTTCTGTTATTTCGGAGTTTGATTTGCCGTCCCAATAAATTAGGCAGATTGTGGGTGCTGTAACTGATGAGCTTAATGGAATACAAAATTTCCATTATTCCTGAATTCGATTGGAAATTTTTATTGCTTCACCTGCTGAGATTAGGTTGGTTTTCCTTTTGTTGGTGTCTGATGTTGATGTGCTGCAAAATTCTACTGTCCCAGTTTTGCCTATTAATTTTAAATTAATAGATTTGGTTTGACGTCGCTAATTTTAGCTCAAACGGGAAGTTAGTTGAGTCGATGCCATCTTTGAATAGTTGAGCGTGACTGAGACGCATGTTACGTTGTAGCTTTTATTTAGTTTGTTCAAAAGTTCCGAAAAATATCTGTGTTTAGGTGAAAGATGATGTCCAGAATTGTATAAAAATATAATGCTAGTTTTGGAAGCATTAATGCCCTGTATGTTAGTGCTAAATTTTTAGGTGCCTTTTGATTTTTGAACCAAGGGTTAACAAAATTGTAACAGGCTTGATTCATTTATCGGCTGTCTCGTCTCAATTATGTTTATATATTAGTTCTCTTATGTTTTAATTGCCGATTGATGCGTATTTACGACAATCTAAGAGGAATGACTGGGCTAGGCACTGACTGTTAATTAAATTAGTACGTTGAAAAGACTATTAATTTTTTAATAAATTTTCGACTTTCCTGAAATACAAGAAGGGAAGAATGCTCTGGTTACATTTTAACTGTTATATCGACCTCACATTATTCTTTGAATTTTTGTGTGCTCTTATGCTAAAACTGTGAAAGGAAAGGTATAAGGCATGGCTGTCTATATCTTTTGCTTGTTAAAGCAGATTGTTTCCTCTGATTGTTAAATTTGAAATGATAAATTGGCGAAAGAATGAGGGAATCGATAATTCTTAGGCAAAATTATGGTGTGTTATTTAGCATTTTGTATTTATTTTTTTCGGTTCTGTTTTCGAAATTTGACGCTTTCGAAATTTACTCGTGATGGAAAATTTACTGTTTAAATGACCTCCGATTACTCGCTGTAGACAGCCGGTCGTCAATAGGGCGAGTGGATCAAAAAATCGCCTAAGGGCTTTAATTATTCTGAAGGATCGTTTGTTTTATTTTTTAAATTTCTGCATGTGTTTGGGGTTTAGGATTTTTCGTTGGGTTGGCAACTCTTTAGCACGAAATTGGTACTGGTGCTGTTTCGTTGTTAGTTCATTGTTGACGCAATTAGGCTAATATAGTTGTGAATTATCCCTTTATACTCGATTATCACTTTGTGTACACTTCTGTAGTAGTACCTGCCTTGTTTATCTCTTCGGGGAATTGTTTTCCTTGGCTGGCTAAACGTTTAGCGTTTGCGGCTCGAACCGCTTTTAACTTATGTTCTTGTGTTCTGCAGTCCCTTCTTAGGTTGATTTTCCCCACACCATTTGTAGTATGAGCGTGTCTCCTTCCTCTTCTTGCAATTCCAAATTTCGTCTTTTAATTCTTTCATTACCTGCAGTAGTTTGGAAATGTCGGTGTTTACTATGGCCATTGTATGGTTTGGTGGTGACGTTGTGTGCTACTGGTAGGGGAATGATGAAAGCGTACGTAGAAAATTACGTTCGTCCAGTTGCATGCTTGAGAAGTGCAATGCTAAATTATTAATCTGCCCTAATGCGATAACACGTGAGTTGCAGGTAGAGGAAAGCCTTTGTTGGTTACTTGTTGGCCCAGGTAGTTGGCCTGTATTTACCGTAATTTCATCTGGGTCAAAACTGGAATCTAGGCATGATGATTGTGGTCATGGGCTATCTGTTGCACTAGAATTATAGTGCATGTTTATTGCTGAATGATTTCGATGTTATGGAGATCGACTTCTCGAATAAATTCTAACATTTGTCTTGTCTGCATTTGGAGATTCGCTACATGAGTGATTTAGGAGGGTGTCACGAGAGGAGCTGTGTGAAAAGCTGTCGGCATTATGATGCATGGCAGACGACTGTTGGCTTTGTTAACACTGAACTGGAATCCACAGAAGTCCACAGAAGTTGATGTCAACCAAAATTCAACTTAACTTTTTCAATTGGAGGTTAAATTTCCTGATCCAGGGGTCTCAATAATTGGAGGAAAGTGGGATCCAAAAATAATGCGGGAGAGAATTTATTTCTGCAGTGGACCTCTATTTAAGGCAAAACCTGCATCCTGTTTCTGTTGTTGACAAGGATTAAGCAATAGATGATGTAGTTTTGAGGAGAGCTGATTGGCTTTAGGTCAGGCCACTGATGTGTACTGAGGATCTGGATAGGACAGCATCTGATACAGATTATAGTGCAATAGGCTGAGGCCAAGTGTACTAGACTACTGTAATAGTAATGACTGTCGTCTGCTAAAGCTATTATTTTATGATAAAAATTAGAAATTGGACGCTGCAAAGGACTGATACTGAAATAAGAGCAGTCATATTCATAATGGGTATCGGGTCGTGTATCAGTAAGGTTACAGATACCCACACCGATATCAATATATCGGAAAATGGCGCTAAATGTGCTAATTTGTGCTAAATTTAAACATATTTACACAGTGAGGACAGAAACCTCGTGTGGAGTAAAAGGGCATATGCTGGCTTGATCTCTATTTTCTGTATGAATAGAGACCACGAAAGTGTAGCCTATCGATCTTTTTGACTTTAGGAGCTTTAAGAAAGAGATGTCAGAAAAGTTACCAAAGGGTTAAATGGCTTGTTGTGGCCAAGCGTTCACTTCGACATAATTTTTGTTCATTCCATGTCGTCTCTTCGTATTTTTGAAAAACAGAATTAGCAAAGCTACTAGTCACCTACTAACGAGGAATGTGAGTTGGGGTTAGACTGTTGTGAGACAGGTAGGTTTTACCCTACTAATGACTTGTAGTTGCAATAGTAGTCCTTTTCAGTGCAAGAGAAACTGCAGGTTCGGACACTTGGCACGTGTACTTGACCGAGCGGCCAGTGGTGATACGCTGCATCCTTGGGATTACGACTGAATTGTTCTAAGTCAGAAACCCTCTGAGACACAGCAACAACACCATTCGCGCCTCAAGCTAACTCCTGACCCGTCCTCGGCTGCACCCTCGGAAGTAGTAACTTTTTCCCGCCGACCGAGTCATGATCAGTATCCCGTCCACTCAAGGTGGTGGTGCCAAATTATCTGCAGATAACCTAGGTACCAGTCGGGGTGTCATACTTAGTAGAGCAGCCACCACACTATGATCTGTTGCTACTTGGCCTTCGACTGAGGTATTTGTCAGCTTCAGACTCACTGTTCTGGTAATGCCAGTTCCTGGAATACCAGGGCTAGCTTTTTTTAGGGAAAAAATGTATGTTAACCGTCACCATTTGCACTTGAGGGAAAAACCACCTAAGCCCTACAATCCTTTTTTTTCCCCAAATTGGCCATGAAGGCAGGAACCACAGGGTTGTGGGACTTAGTCTCTTTCTGAGTGGTGACGTTGAGAGAAAAAAACAAGTCCAACAACCCTTCCTTTCAGAGACAAAGTCCAACCTAACATGCCAGAACCTAAAATGCTGGGTCTGGCTTTTTATATGAAGTCTAAATGGTGAGGTCAACATCCGCACCACACATGTATGACAAGATTTAGATTAGGGGTTTGAATAACATCTCTGTAATGTGTGGTGCAGTGGCAACCCGGACCACTGCACTGTGACTGAGGTTGGCGCTAATGACCAAGTTGTCGACGCGCCATTAAGCCTCAATCCCCCCCCACACAGCTTGTCGTTAAGTCCCTACTAAATAGCCAGAACTCAGAATGCTGGGTATGGCTTCTTCTCTGAGGGCCATCACAATATGGATGTTAGCATCGACAAAACCAGAGCCTGGACACTGCAGGTAATGAGCTCTAAAACACCAGACCGGTGCCAGCGATCGGTCACTGAACACCATTCCATAAAGTCGCGTGCCAGTGATGCGAGCATGGTGGTTTACATCGGAGGTATAGGGGCATGACGGACAAACCCACGCCTTGCTGGCCCACATGCGGGTTCCATCCCAAAACCCCCGGCAAAGGCTGAAAACGAAATGGAAAAGCAATGGCTGCATGGTCGTGGGATGGAGAAAGATATTTCCTTAGGAAAAGCCGATGGATGAATATATTTGGTGGATTCCAAGTTGCTTGGATATTCCCAAATCAGTGTTGCCAAATGGTTTTTAAATAAAAAAATTATCAATTTTTAGCCATGTATATTTTAACAAATAAAGTGAAACGTCAATCATAATCATAACCTTTTTTAGGGCACACCTTTACGTTTTTGTTTGCAATATAGTGTCTGGTTTACCTTGTATGATCCTGTATTTTGGGCTGGGTTTTTTCGTGGAAGTTTCGCTTCCCTGGTGTCAAGCGTTTTAATCTTTTACTACTTGGTGTGTAATGGCGTGTTGGCGATGTGCCATCTTTTACACAGGCACACCTCACACTTATATATACAACCAACCTGTTGCAATTACAGGTGTGGGTTCTAAAAAGTAGATAACTAAGGGGCAGCATCAGACCGATGGCTGAGCAGCCCTATATAGTGATTATTTCCAAGTGTCTATGCCCTATATATGCAGTTAATGCTTATTGTACATATTTTGTGACTTAGTTTGCTTTTTTTTTGTCCATCTGATTTGAGGTGTTACTTCCCTGTGTGGCTCTTCTTTTTTTCCTCAGGATAGAGGCTTTCTGTTGTAAAGTATTTTTGTTTGCTGACTTTTGTTGTCCCACTGATTTTAGGTTTTAGCAAATGGTTTTCACTTCTGAGGTTCTGCTGCCCACCTCCCCCTACGTTACACTCTACACGTTTTTGTTTAGGGAGCATCCGTGGTGTTATGGCGTTTACTGGGCACCCATCAAAAAACTTTCGGAATCGGTAAAGAAAGCATCAGTATAACTATTCGAATAGTATCAATATCGTTTTAAGAATGGCATGCCAAAAGCAGCCATCCAAGAAAACTCGAATTGAACGTTCACTTGTTGGGGGGGGGGGAGTCGAGCCTCTGCTCCTGCAACTTTTTTCAAAGCTTGAATCGACCTGAAGACGTCTAGTCTAAGCTTTCCAAGTTCGTATTCCTTAACCCATAATTCTTGAACACGTCATATAGAAGACCAGCAAGAAACAATGCCATTTGAAGAAAACTTTTAAGAACCTTTGTGCACGAAAACGTGCATGCTTATTCGAAAATGTGCATACCGTCATAGGATTGCGCCAAAGATTAGGTCTTTTCCCAGTTTTTAAGGCCCTTTCGTGATTAAGTGAAATCTTAGTTTGTTGTTTTTTAACAGTTTTTTTTTAACGATCACGTTCAAGCAAAGTTAGTGGATGCTTATCAGATGAGCCATTGTAATCGATCTCTTATAGTAAGTATGTAATTGCCTGGATGTGATGCCTGCCGAGATGGCCCTAACATTATAAATGAGTTTAGCAGGGTCCCAAGCCAAGCACATGATTTGAATCATAGTTTTAACCGGATTCATAGCCAGAGGGTTAGAAAACGGTATAAAATGGAGATAGGAAGAAACCAGACAGCTCAGTCTCAGCCAAGAATCCTCCAATCGCCATGTACTATTCGCGAACAGAGATGCCACACCTCCGTAACTTAAATATTGTTACTATGGGTAAGTGTTAGATTGTATTCCAGCTTCTTGAGCTAGAAGAGTTTTTTAAAGTAGTATTTTAAAACTTAAAACAACTAGGGGGTTTCTTGATTAATATTATGCTGAGCATTTAGTGGTTAAATTAACCTATATCTTTTCATAGCATAGGTTTGAGTTCCACCATTCACTTACTAATCAGCAAGTTATCTTAAAATCGAATTTTGATGAATATTTAATTTTCGCCTGAAACTTGAACAACTATGGTGACTTTCTTTTCTAATGCAAAGTAGAAATGTGATTTTCATTATAGTTTGAGCACAAATATGACTAATTTTAACTAAATATTATCTGTTTGGCTTTAATCCAAAGTAGCTCCTTATGTGAACTAGTTTAAGAATGTACTTTATTAAGGCTAGGAACTTGACTATTAAAAATCATGGAATGTAGAATCACTGAATAGTTGAAGTAAATTGTAAATACATGTAATGTGGATATTTTTCAATAAATAACAATTGCATATAATGTACGTCGGTTTCGGGGTTTATCGATTTATTAGTAAACAATTGGTTGTCGTTGAGGTAAAAGTTTGCAAGAATAAGATTAATTATCGAAATTATTTTCTTGATGGTGGCAGTGAAAACTATGATGATTCCCAATCATAAAGAACTGTTTGGATAGATTAAGCACAAGTCGACCACAGGAAGGTGAATGATTAGCTTTTTTGTTGCTAAACCTGATATTTGGAAATATAAACTATAACCCCATGACTGCCAAACATTAAGATCTGCAAAATGCTAATGCAACTTCAGAAAAATGTCCTGATAAACTGTGTTGTGCTGTTTTTAACGCTAGGAGTGTCATTCGTAATTTAAGGTATTTTAAGGCTCTTTTGCCGCGTGACTTTAATTTTGTTGTTGAAAGTTGGCTCTTTTCAGGCTTCACGGATAGTATGCTTGTTGATATACGCAAATTCTCTGTCATGCGGCGGGCCAGGGGAAGGCGAGTTGGGGGACTGCTGGTGTACATCGAAGTGACATTCAAACGGATGTTGAGTTTTTTGCTACAGACGCAGAAGGTATTACGATTTTCTTACCCGATTTTGGTCTGAAATTTAATTTAAGATAGTTGTCCGACAGCTGGAATGACGAGACAACTATAAATCTTTACCAATTTATTAACAAATCTTTGATGTTCGGCACGCATTCATTCTGCTGGGCGATTTTAATCTCCGCACCATGGATTGGGAGCATCGGTAGGCATCCGATTGTCATCACAGGCTCTTTCTAGATCTAATTGCACCACTGGGACTTTGTCAACTCGTCGACAAGCCTACTAGGGGAGATAACATTCTAGACCAGGTGCTCTGTGAGGACGACATGCTCGAGTTTGATCTTGACGACTATTTCGGGAACAGCAATCATTGTGTTGTTTTCTTTTCTCTTAACTTGTCTTCTGTTGGTCATGGAGGCCAGGAAACCCACGAGGCTACTAAACTAAAATCGGGGTCAACCGTGGACCAACGTGAACAGAGCTCAAGGACTAATCACGGACTACTTACGAATTCAGATATTCCTCCGCTTTGTTTACGTCTTCTTGGCTTAGCTTAGGCTAGCGGCCAACTTGCAATATTTTTAGACTCGAATAATGTTGTTTTTTATCATTGGTGATGATATATAGGGAAGGGGGAAATAGCCAGGTGGGGGAGGGGGGGGGAACGGTTGCACTTTGATTTTTAAGTGTTTAATTAGTTTATTAAAACCTTAAAAGCAAGGAAATTGGACTTTTGAGTGATTCTGGTAGCAAGAACTTAAAATCGTTTTAAATTCGGATTAATTTTTTTTACAGGCTATTCATAACCGGGATGAGCAACGGAGGGGGAGGGCTTTGGTTTTAACATTTTACGTATTTTTTACGTTGGTTTCGTCCTTTTTTGGGGGTTTGGTTTCTTTCTCTTTTATTTTGCTTTCGTTCATTGTTATAATCTGCGCTACACAAATAAGAACGTAAGCAAAATAAAAGAGAATGAAAGGGAAAAAAAAGAGGACGAAACCAAAAAAAAAAAACTATTAGTTTATTAAGACCTTAATAAAAAAAAAAAGGAAAGTGGTCTCTTTAGTGAATCTGGAGGCAACAACTTACAATCATTTTGGAATCAGATTAGGCTATTTTTTGTTATAACAGGTGGTTAATAATGAAGGAGGGGAAGTAGGGAGGGGGTGTTGGGTTTTTGGTTTTTAATATATTATTAGTTTATTGAAAACAAAACAAAAAACAAGGAAATTGGTCTCTTTCCTGAATTTGGTGGCCCTGAAAAGGGCCGTTTTTTCAGCAGACGGTAATGAATGTGTTTATTCAGCAATATCTTCAATTCCACTCAAAGCAGAGTCACTTTCCTCTTCCATACTTGAATCTTCGTCACTTGATCCATTAACGGTAAATTGAAGTTTCTCAACAATAATATCAGACAAGCCGTCTGATTTCCACATTGCTGACTGCGTGATGTCGTCGTAAATTTTCAGCCGCGATCGTTTACCGACGGAGCCAGGACGCCTTTTCCCGGGAGTTGTCAAGCGGCCTGCACTTGAACGGAACTCTGCCTTTATACTGAAGATGGAAGTCTTCGAAATTCCAGTTAATTCTGCTGTTTCAGCTACAATGGTCTTCACGCTTTTAAGTGGATCCTTTTGCCGAAGTTTGCTGTACACATTCAAAACCGTCTGCTTCTGAGAGCTTGTCAAAGCCTTTCCTGCAGCCTGGCGCTTGAAAAACGTGACCGGAGAGGAAGCAGCCATCTTGATTTTGGTCGATTGGCGGAGAAAAACGCAATATTTTGGCTTTTAATAAACTGCAGTGTATGAGTAATTTGTGTCGCTGTAATCAGGCTTACTAATCCACATTATTCATATGAAAGTTTGTTTTGGGCGATTATCTATTAATAACTAATGTAATAACGTTTTTACATGCGCACTATTTCTCTTTGGTGCAGGGGTGAAGCATCGCGTGGTAGTGATTCGGCACCTACCTGTTCGCGTTGGTCCACGCTTGACCCCGATTTTACTTTAGGTGTAAACTTGATGTGATAGGCTGAGGGATTCATTAAGTAAGGTTAATTGGAAGAGCCTTATTTTTTATGTGCATCCTACTATCGAGCGTGCTTGGAACTGATTCCATAGCATTTTAACCAGCCATGTTCTACTTTGCAGCGAAACACTTAATAAAAAATCTGTAGGACCAATTCGGTTCCTCGGTTTAACAAAATTCGTCTCCGTAAGCTTAAATTGTGGAGACGCCTTAGGACTGACCCCAGCGACCACAATAAGCAGACATAATATTCAATGTACACTTTACTCTTATTCAATCGAAACATAGCATAGTTCGCGTGAAGCCCCAGCAATCCAGGACGGGGTCACTATTTGCTCTTTTCAGGCTGTATCGCAGAAGAATCTCTATTCTACGTAATTTGCCTCCTTTGAATGTAGGCAACAATTATCTTACTGAGGACCTAGCAAAAGCAGAGACCTTTGGTTCCACTTTGACAGTGTATCTCGCTCAAACGTGCTTTTTACTAACACACTTCTGTTTAAAGTAAGAAAAAAAATTTAACCTAGCCGATCACGTGGTCCAGATGGATTTTCAGCATTCCTTTTCAAGCAGCACTCTCTCATGAACTTTGCTACCTGCTCTCTAGACTGTTTAATCTCTCATTCCTTCAGCTAAGAATTCCTAAGATTTAAAGTTCAGCTACAATTATTGCAGTTTTCAAAAAGGGATCTTCTTCAGATCCGACAAACTACCAGCCCATTGCCTTGACTTGTGTTGCCTGTATAATTATGCAATCCATTATTCGGGATGTCATTTTGAAGTTTTTTGAGGAACACTCTACTACTAAGTTTAACCAATATGGTTTTCTTCCAGATAGATCTGTCACCCTTCAGTTATTAGGTGTCTTGGATCGTTGGACTTGCGTACTTGATACTGGCATTCCATCTGACTCTTTTTACTTTGACTTCAAGAAGGCCTTCGGATGAGTGATTCATCAAAAACTGCTATTTAACTATTTCCCTTTTAAGTCTTTGGAACAACAGGCTGAAATATGGAAGGTACCCGATTGGTACATGAGGTGACAGCTGCCACTGTCAGTTGACAAATGTTTCACTCTCCATGTGGGCATGCAAAATTCATGATCTGTGTATGACCTGGACCATACTTCCCTTCCATATGTTTTGGATCGAGGTTCGGCACTTGTGCATGTGGTTCGTAAATTATCCTAAATTATCTCTACATTGCCATAAAATCTGCATGCAGCCCCACCCCCTGGTTGCAATGGTCAAATGGTGTTTTACTTCTGGTAGTTAGTCTACCAAGGTTTGGGCTTTCAAAGTGTTTGTGCGGCCACTTTTAGAATATGCAACACCAGTCTGGTCTCCTCACTTATTAAGGTGATATCGAATGCCATGAGGCTGTCCAATCCAGATTTACTAAGGGACTTCCAGGTTTCCGTGACCTTTGCTACTCAGAACGCCTTAATAAGGCTGGTTTGGACCTACTATTGAGTTATGCAGAATCAAATTTGATTTAATCTTAACCTACAAGATCCTACACGATCTCACGTTCGTCTGCCTCCCCTTTTTTGATTTTGCGACTTGCATCAGTCGAACGCGGGGTCATAGCTGGATATTGCAATGTCAGTCTTGTCCACAGACTCTCGCCGAAAGTATTTTCGGTGCAAAATATTCAAGTTTGGAATGCTCTCAGTGAACTTACCGTAAAACACGGTGCAGGTATTTCATCGCCACCTCAACATGGAAAATCTTTTCCCATTCTTGAAGCGTTCTTGGCCTGAGGGTACTTAATTTTCCCCATTAGTCCACATTTTATGGCATGGTGTTAGTGGCTCACCGCTCTCCCGTGACCCTCCCATCCCTAGGGGTGGCAAAGATTATTATTATTAAATAGTATAGTAGTTCATAAACCACACTAATTTCGAGCGCTGTAACACACTGTTTACCAAGTGGTGCAGTTACAATCAGCAACAGTATTGGTTATGGAAATTGGTCACAAGTATTGGTAATATGGAAAATCATCAATACTGACAGAGTTTCGGAACGAAGTAAAATCAACAGTGGCAACTATATTAGCTGTAGGTTTGCCACGCTCCCAACAGAAACCATTGCTCCACAAACTATATTAGCAGTCAAAACGTCATACGATAACATTTTAATTGCTTTTTCCTTTCATGGCAAGCAATAGGCATGAGTTAAAGTTTACTTTTAAGACCGTTTGACCTATTGCTTCCTTTGTAATAACTGTACCCTTCCTTTGTGGAATATCACATCAATAATTAGTTGAATGAGAGAAGTAACCGTTGGTACTTACCTAACCTGTATTCTTGGGAAAAAACAATTAAGGAGAAAAAACATTTAGTAAAAACATTTCTTTACTAAATAGAAAAACGTACGATGACTTAATATTTTGAGCTAGACATCATCGACTTACATAAGTTACATACTCGTAAATTAAAGTCAATTACTGTGTTTAATTCGAGGTGCAGGACAATCCATTTCCCGGGAGTCTACCCCCACTGTTCTCATGACAGGGAGTACTCTGCATGGAGTGAACTTCGAATTCAACATTGTAATTACTCCTACTCATGGCTAAAACTTTATTATAATTGTTATGGCACTTCTGTACAATTAGTCCAAGAGCCCATGCCGACATATCTACGTCATAAGGTACAGATGTTTTGACTGTTCGATTATGTGCGGAAAAGTAAGCCTTTTAAGAGTACATGGGTCTTGCGAGTCAAACTGGACACTTTTGGGGCATAGGAGGGTTAAAAGACCCCCAAACATGACCGACATTTACCTCATAAGGTACATGGTTGAAATTAACGTCAAAACAATCTTTAGTATCCCAGATTAGGGCTGCACACAAAAAGACACGAAAATCGGGCGCCAAAACCATTCAAGATGCCATTAAAGAGCAAGTGGAAGTCCCGCGCCAAAAGTTACCTCATAAGGTACATGGTTGAAATTAACATCAAAACAACCTTCAGTGTCCCAGATTAAGAGCTGCATACAATAAGACACGAAAATTAGGTGCAATAACCATTTAAGATGCCATTAAAGAGGAAGACCCGCACCAAAACTGACCGCTATTTACCTCATAAGGTACCTGGTTGAAATTAACGTCGAAACAAACTTTAGTGTACCAGACTTATGGCTGCATATAATAAGACACGGAAATTGAGCGCTGTAATCATTTCAGACACCGTTAAACAGTCAGAGGTAGACCTGCCCTTAAATGGCCGCTATTTATCTCGTAAGGTACATGGTTGAAATTACTATCAAAACAAACTTTAGTGTAGCAGATTCATTGTTTCACATAGCGAGGCACAAAAATTGGGTGCTTTATATGCCATTAAAGAATTAGAGGGACACCCGCCCTCCAATGCCCATCATTTACATCATAAGGAGATGCTTCGAGTTAATTCGAAAACCAATTTTAGTATAACAGAATCTTGGCTGCACATCATAAGCCTTAAAATTTGGATGCTGTAACCGTTTAAGACGCGAGTCCTTTCCATGCTGGTCCTTTTGTTACCCTTGGGGCCACTAGGACCTTCCCCCTTCACTTTTTTTGCCGCTCCAATGGTTGGGTTTTCCTTGGGTGTCACACTTTCCCAACATATATTCAAAACGGTCAAAATTGTCGCAGGGAATTTTGTTTAATAGACCCACCCAAAGCAATGAACATTACTTGAGATTAATTTAATTGAGATTACGTACATGTCTGCTTGGACTAGTAGAAATATTATGTCTGATACGATTATCTTAATACAAACATAACATAGAAATAGAAAGAGACAATGCAGGAGCTTCCACCCACCCATTGTGGCATATGAGATAATTTATATCACAGAATTGCGCTTCTCGTATCAGTTCACAGAATAGACTATGTCAGGTCATGTAATGGAACAGAACAGAATAACAGTATAGCGATTTTTAGCACTGTTGGTCACTATCACTATAACCCTGATCTTCATCACTAGTAATCTTTTCAGCAACTAAGAATTCATCTGCATCTTCTGGAAATTCCTCAGCAGCATCCACATCTGCCTCATCTATCAATTGTTGTCCAGAGTTGGTGGAGTCTGATCCCCTGAAAACCAAACAACTGTATACTTTATCATCAAGCAACTTCTAAACATTTTTCACAAGAAGATAACTTGGAGTATGGCTCATAACAGCATTGTTCCAAATATAGAATATATAATCAGTACGGTGTATCTTCTGCTCGATAACACCTTGCATGGAGGAAGGGAGGTTGCATCAATCCAGTTCATCTTGTTTAGTAACTGTGAAGAGACAGACTCACGGATGGTGTTTCATTTCTCACAAGTACCCTCTCCTGCAAATGTTGTCATTCGAACATCAGATACTGATGTCATGGCTATTGTATGAGGAAACATGAAAAAGCTCGGTATGGGGATTAAGGTATGGCTCGAAGGTGGATTGCAGACTAAGAATACACTGTGGTAGATAAGTATGACCAAGATCCTTGAAAAGCTTGAACGTTTATTATCCTGTTTAATTCCAGCCTTTCACGACTTTACAGGATGTGATTATGTAAATACGCAGCTGCATTTTTTAGAAAAGAAAAGTAAGACCATCTGCACTTCATGCGAAGAACAAGATGGCCCAGGAAGCTTTTGCATCATTTGGAAGAACTGAAACAATAAACGAAAACACCTCACCTGACTTAACATCGAGCTGTTTGCGTTTTCCCTGTATAAGGCAAAATGAACCTTCCTTTGAACGAAGCAAGATGCATATGCAAAGGTGTGCGTGCATTAGACTAGAGTAGAGGGCTTGATACAATCTCGCTTCCGCCATACAAAAGGCTATTGTTGAACAGAAGGTATGGCTTACTATTATATATGTTGTATGCACCAACAATGCAACTGTGAGCCATACTCCAGCTTACCTCCTGTAACCAACGTTTGGAAGTAGGTTGAAGATAAATATACAGCTGTTTGGTTTGCAGGGGATCAGACTTCACCACCTCTCGACATGTTGATTCTTGAGACAGATGTGAATGCTGCTGAGGAATCTTCAGAAGATGCAGATGAAGTCGTAGTTGCTGAAAAGGTTACTGGAGAAGAAAATGAGAGTTATAATGACAGTGATTACCAGTACTAAGAATCGCTATTGTGTTATTCTGTTCCGTTCTATTACCTGATCTGATATGATCTATTCTGTATTCTAATATGAGAAGCTCTATTCTGTGATATAGTGTATGCCACAATAGTTTTATGTGGTGATTGTATTAAGGTAATTGCAGCCATATAGTATTAATTTAATAATATACTGTATGTCTGATACTATTACCTTAATAAAGAGATCAACACAATATTCTAGTCCAAGCAAACTTGTATGTAATTTTTCATTAAATAATCAATGCTCTTGCGGGTCCCTTGTCGTAATAGACCGACACAAGCACTGAACATTAAACAATTTTAATGTTCAATGACAACAAAGTTCTTTATAACCATTTTGGCCGTCTTTAATATATGTGACTGGCATCATAAACGGTTACAGCACCCAAATTTTCAGTCTTATGGTGTGCAGCAAGGATTCTGGTGCACTAAAGTTTGTTTTTTTTGTTAACTTGAATCATGTACCTTATGATGTGAATAGCGGTCATTTTGGGGGTGGCTCTTCCTCTCGCTCTTTAATGTCATATTAAAGGGTTACAGCGCCCAATTTTCGTGTCTTATTATATGCAACCATGAATCTGGTACACTGAAGTTTATTTTGACGTTAATTTGAACCATGCACCTTATGAGATAAATGGCTGTTATTTTTAACACGGGCCTTCCTCTAGGTCTTTAATGGCGTCTTAAATGGTTACGGCATCCAATTTTTGTGTCTTATTGTGTACAACCTTAATCGTGTACACTAAAGTTTGTTTTGACGTTAATTTCAAGCATGTACCTAATGAGGTAAATGACACGGGCTTCCTATTGCTCCTTAATAGCGTCTTGAATGGTTTTGGCACCCAGTTTTCGTGTCTTATTGAGTGCAGCCCTTAATCTGGTATACTAAAAATTGTTTTGACGTTACTTTCATCCATGTTCCTTCTTGGGGTAAAGGACGGTCATTTTTGGGTCTTTTTACCCCTATGCCCCAAAAGCGACCCGGGTATTCTTAAAAGACTTACTTTTCCGCCGAAAATCCAACAGTCAAAACATTTGTACCATATAACGTAGATATCTCGGCATGGGCTCTTGCTCTAAATAACCACAACTAATGACAGCATGTTGAAGTAAGTCTTGTTCTGATTTTTTTTAGGTTTCCATTTCATCCGAAGAGAGCTAAATTTGGCATGCCGGCACCTTTACCGAACGACACCTTTAAAAAATTTGAATTAGCACATGCATGGAAAAAGTACAAATTATACATTGATGGACATAGCGAAACTAAGTGGCTTACTAAACATCCATGCAAATGCACACGCAAATGCCAACATCGCAGTTTTTATTTCACTGAACTTCATCTGGATAATCAGGATTTCTCGGGACGTGGTTTGCTTTTTCTTTTAAAATTCAGTAGCCCCTACGAGATGGAAATTAAAGAAGTGCTCATCTATACGTTCATTCAGTTGCTTTGTGACATCGGTGGCAATTCAGGGGTGTCTATTGGTATATCACTATTAACGCTTGCCGAGTTGGTTCAGGCTCTGAACCAATGCGTCGGCTATAAGAAGCACGTCCCTAAATTTACATCAACCGATCCCTTGTACCGCATTGTTCAAAAAACATATAAGAAATTGAATTCATGCTACGGTTTTCATTGCAATGAATCTCCAATGTATTCTGAGGAAAAAAGCCCTAAGTGGAAAAAGCAAATGATTACTTTCTTCAGCTTCAGTTTTTTCTTAATTGTAACTGCCATAAGGCTTTCGCAGTTTCTTCAGCATCCTACAAGAGATGTGGTTGATATTTCCTTTGAATCCGTTATAACTGGCCCATCAATCACAACGTGTCGCGAAAATGACAACGTGTTCTCACTACAACAGGATTACGCACAACAAAACAACATAACAGATGTTTGCAGTGTGAAGATAACTGATTTAATTAACTTTAGGAATGCCAAAGGAAGAGACATATTTTATGTTTGGAAATTATATAGGGTAAGTAATGTATAAATATTTCTACATCGTTCTGACTTGTAAAATATTTAAAAGTTGTTTTTTCTTTTATCTAAAAATTTGAATTTTACAGTAATTTAATTCTTACTTTAGACCAACAAGATTAACTGAGTAATGTGACGAGTTGGCATGCAGAAAATAAGCATCTTAAACTAAGATGTGAAATTTGCACCCGTTATTAAGACTTTTGGCATCTTACAGTAAGTCGGTACTGCCGTCTTAGAGTAAGATGCTTTGGCATCTTAAAATTTTGCATCCTTTTAAAAATGTTTTACCCATCTTAGCAGTTTAGCAACTTAAAGACAGATGCTTTGGTAGGCATCTTACATATCTTGCATCTTATAATGCTGAAATCTCATTACCATGACGTTTATTAAACTCAACCAGACTCAACCACCTGATTCATTTGTTTATAATATTAGCTGTTCAAATTTTAAAGCCTAGTCACCTTGTCTTAATCACAAGACATCTTAGTCCTCAAAACATGACTGTTGACCAATGTAGGCCAGAGTCAACATCGTGTTAAGGATGAGTTCAAAGTGAATGTGGAAATCATGTTAGTTAGCCAACCCAGTCTAATGCAGCATCTACAATCTTTAAGGGAGTCAAAAGAGTTAGCCAACCCAGTCTAACGCAGCATCTGCAATCTTTACGGAAGTCAAAAGAGTTTGGTACTTTCGTTAATTATGTAGGTGTATTAACATTCGTTTAGGTTTTTCATAGGCTGTATAAAGAATAAGACCATTTGATTTTTTTAAGAACGTGACTATAGTTCACTTAGGATAAGCACAATAATTGTTTTCACTCGAAATACGATAAATCAGCAGTGACATTTCAGAGCGTTTTGCTTTAGTGCTCAACATCATCGTATGAAAATGAAACCGGAGGGATGAGGTTGAAGTAAGTCGGGTAGAAAAAGGGGAAGGGATGGGGGTTAGGAGACGGGTATTTTTTTGTGAAAGCTATATATTTATTATAATTAATGTGTCAGTAAAGAATTTTTAATGTGTTATTATATTCACGGTTCTTTACGTACCTTCATTATGTGTTATTTTCAGAACCAATAATCAAAACAGGAGTAAAAATAGGTGTTTTTGAAATTCCTGTTCGCACTTAACAACAATGAGTGGAGTTTTAATTGAACTATTTCGTAAGTTCCAAATAATATTGTGTTGTGTTGACCAAAAATAATTTATCTATCTAAAACATTACAACTTATTTATTTTCGAACTCAGTAAACTGTCCCCTTAAGGGGGGGGGGGAATTGAGGCTTAATGGCGCGTCGACAGCTTGGTCATTAGCGCCAACCTCAGTCACAGTGCAGTGGTCCGGGTTGCCACTGCACCACACATTACAGAGATATTATTCAAACCCCTAATCTAAATCTTGTCATACATCTGTACCTCCTGCAAAAATTGAAAAACACCGGACAGGAGGACAGACTTATCGCCCAATTGACGCGCAATGTCATGCGGAAGATGGAACCGACGACGAACACCATCAAGATGGCGACAATCAACAAGTAAGTGCCGGACCGTAAGTGGCCGTCGACACCAAGAACATTCAGGAGGGTCAACCCCCCGCAAAAGGAAACAGTGAGTAAGTCTGGTGTGACCAATTCGCAAACGGGCCAACACAACCTCCTCACGGCGACTGCGGCGACACGCCGAGTGCCACTCCTCGACAGTGCCTTTAATGGCCCGTAACGTATTGCCGTCCTGTCTGTCCCACGAGGTTTGCCAAAAAGCGTGTAACCTCAGACGCAGAGTTGGAAAGGCATCTGAGGGAACAAGCCTGAGATCCCTACCGAGAGGGCCAGAAAGGGCCCCTTTCGCAGCAGAATCAGCTTGTTCATTCCCTGCTATCCCAACATGGCCCGGGATCCAGCAGAAAACCACGGTTTTCCGCCGGCCAGGCAAGCGGGAAAGCAAAGCTTGGACACGTTGTGTCAAGGGGTTCCGAGGATTGTAATTCGCCAAGGACTCCAGGGCACTCATGGAATCACTAAAGACAATGAAATGCGTGCCCTGAAGGTCAAGGATCCATTCCACCGCCAAACCAAGAGCCAAAAGCTCTGCAGAGAACACAGAATAGCCTGATGGAAGGCGATGGGCAACCGTTACACCCTTACACACACAAGCACATGCCACGCCAGTGTCGGACTTCGACCCATCAGTAAACAGGCGCTGATAATCGGCGTACTGAGAACTCAGCCGTCGGACCTCCTGTAAGTACCTTGCTGGTAGAGTGGAACCCTTCGGGAGGGACGCCAGAGCAAAAATGAAACTGCCACCTGGGACAAGCCAAGGGGCAACTGGCATTCTCCCAAGCCTCAAGACGCAGGGCATTTCAAAGGCTATCTCCTGACAGGACTGCTGGAGCCTATCGCGGAAATCACCCTTACCCACCCTGCGTCTACCGACTCGCAAGTCTGGCCCAAAAACCATGGACCAAGCAGGACTGGATTGCACAGCACGCAAACGCACAGCATACTGAATGGCAAGCTGTCGCCGACGAATGGCCAAAGGTGGCTCCGAGGCCTCAGCATAGAGGCTGACCACTGGAGAAGTTCGAAAAGCCCCAGTCGCCACACGCAGGCCACTGTGATGCACTGTGTCCAACATCTGGAGAGTGGAGTCACTAGCCGAATCATAGACCATACA